>JZKD02S1770284.1:76371-97537 GCA_000966675.3 Picea glauca
AACATGCAAAGAATATAACACATACCCAACAATAGCATGGTCGGGTGAACTTTATTAGGTTTGGTTGAGTCAGTTTGTACCAACTCATCTTGATTCTAGTCAAGTTGAGTTGAAGTTAGGTTGACTTCAGGAGCAAGGATGTTCTTGGATCTAGTCGATTCAACATTCCCTAACATCTTGTATAGGGTTCCAACTCGAACTTGTTTCATTAATACCATCACAGCTCTAAACATATTACATGAATCCTTCTTAAATAGAGTGTGCACTCTAGCATCACTCATCCTATTGACATATATTAGGTTTCTTTTCAAACCCAGAATGTGTAGCACACCTCGAAGGGTTGTTTTTCTCCCATCCTGTAGTATGAATCAAACTCTTCCTCATCCGACAATTTTGGTTATCGATTCATCCCCCAAGAACACATCACCTTCATCATATCGTTCATACTCGTAGAACCATTCTCTATGTGGTGTCATATGATAGGATTATCCTAAGTCGATCAACCAAATAACTTGATCTCTCTATGTACTGGTCGATGCCAAGTACACATCACCTCCATTATCTAGGGTCATCTTTCTCTCAGTCAACTTCTTCTTGTCATATCCTTGAATGAAATCCATTTCCCTTTACTTATATTTATTTTTTAAATGCCCATATATACCTCATTTCTAGCATATTCTTGTCGATTGAAATAGAGATTTAGATCTACCCTTCGACTTAGAATTTCTACCAGATAATTTTCCTTTATCTCTTTCAACCGGTCGACCTCTCACCACTAAAGCATATTTGGTCCATCCTTCCATGTTCTTTATTCTCATTTCTTATGACAATAGAGAAGAAACTACGTATTCTAACACTATTGTGGTTGTATGACTCCCTATAGCCACAACTAAGCTATCCCAGGAGTCTAGAAAATAACATAATAGATTAATGCTCTTATCCTCGTCAATTATTTTAATATCCATAAACAATAACTGGCTTAAAATGGTATTAAATGCATTTAAATGCTCAGTCACTGAATTGTCATCACTCATTCTCATTGGATATAATTTCTTTATGAGAAATAACCTATTTACCAGATATTTAGACTGGTATAACTTCCCAACTTGTCCCACAATTTCTTGGCTGAATATTCACCTGAGACATTTAGCAGTACTGAATCTACAAGAAAAATATGAATCGTACTTCTTTCTCTTCTTACGATTTTATCCCATTATTCCATCGACATGCTTATCGGTTGGGTACCTATACCAACTGTTGTCCATTGTTCTCAATCTACAAGAAGATATTCCATTTTAAGCTTCCAAAGCTCAAAATTTTTTCAATTGAATTTTTCTATATCTGTTCTTGAACTGCTCCCCATTCTTTAACATGATCTTTAACACATTTTATGACTTACAACTCTTACTGTACCTAGGTTTTATCTCTCAGATTCAAGATTGGTAAATCAATATCTGATACCATATGTAAAATATTAACTTATATCTGATACCACTTGTTAGGAAATGAAACACACTTCCACACTACACTTATTAGAAGAGAGGAAGAACTTTAGCAAGAACATAAATGACAAAGCAATCACATAGTACACAAACATTTTACCCTAGAAACCCAAACCAGGAAAACCAACATTCCTTGATCATTCTGCTCTCTTGTTTTATTATTCAATCTGAATAAAAGGTTACATGTCTAACCTTGGTCCATGCCTAAGACACAATCGACATAACACCATCTTTATTATGCAAGAACAAACCTATAGCCAATTCGGCTTACATATGCATGACCAACAACCTCTAAATTATAGACTCTTTGTGATTATCCATTCATCATCTAAATATTCGGGATTATCCTTTACGTCCTTACAACACCCCTCTTTATAGGATTTATAGCAGGAAAAACCCTAAAGAAATGGTGCCCAAAAATGGTTACAGATCCATGCAAATCATTAGCTACAAATCCTGTGAATCTTGGGATTATGTTACAATAAACTCCAAGTAAGATTACCAATTGACCACCAGTTGGCCTTCATTCGGTCTTTAGTCAATTGCCACATGCTCACCTATTGACCTCTTTTTGGTTGATCTCTTCAACTTGATGTTTATTCCTTTACCATATCGAACCACCTCAACCTTCGAATTCGAATTTACTTGGTCGACTAATCTCAACCTTCGAATTGTTGTTGATCCACCTCGACTTCGACCATTAGTCGATCCACCTTGAATTACACTACAAAGAATATAACAACCCAACAATGCAGGTCACCCTGGTTACTAGAAAATGGTGACACAATAAGGAAACTGTATTATTGTCTGAGAATAAAGTAGGATATTGCTCAGTACATAGATAAATGCCTAGAGGGTCAACAGGTAAAAGTGGAGCATAAACATCCTATTGGGTTATTGCAACCCTTGCAAATTCTCAAATGGGAATGAAAAATGATTTCCATGGATTTCATTACACGTCTACCAAAGACAATAAATCAACATTATGCGATCATGGTTGTAGTGGACAAGATGAGAAAGGAATCTCATTTTATTGCTATTAACTCTACTTTCAAAGCCATAGATGTCGCTATTTTTTTCATAAAATAAATTTTCAAATTGCATGGTTTATCCAAGACCATATTATTGGAGAGAGATGGTATGTTCACTTCAAGTTTTGGGAAAATCTTGTTTGGGGGCTTGGGAACACAATTGGATTTTAGTGTGTCCTACCATCCTGAAACAGATGGTCAGACAGAAAGAGTGAACAAATTGTTAGAGGACATGTTCAGGATGCATGTTGTGCATCATCATAAGTAGTGGGAAGAGTATCTACCCCTAGTAGAATTTGCCTAGAACAATGGTTATCATGAATCATTAAAAGTGAACCCATTTAAGGTTATGTATGGCATAAAGTTTAAAGTTCCAATGAGTTGGGACAGACTAGTGGATAAGATCAAACTTGGACCAAAATTGTTGAAGTAGATGGAACATGAAATGGTTAAAATAAGGAAAAGTATGAAACTCACCCAAGACAGATAGAAGAGCTATGAAAATAGCAATATAACTCATAGAAAGTTCAAAGTGGGGGATCATGTTTATCTATGACTAAGAACCAAAAGAAGTTCCATGAGAATGTGAATGTGTTCTAAGTTAGCACCCCGATATTGTGGACCATTTGAATTATTGGAGAGAATAAGATGAGTAACATATAGACTTGCATTACAACCTACTGTTAAATCTCATAATGTGTTCCATGTGTCCTTTCTAAATAAATATGTACATGATTATAATCATGTTATTTATTGTACTGTGATACAAGTGGAAATAAAGGGGGAATTTCATCTTGAACCTCAATGCATCCTAGACATGACATAAAGAATTCTTTGAAACATAGCCATTGTGCAAGTCAAGGTACAATTGAAGAACTTTGGAGAAGATGAGTCTACAAAGGAGATGGAATATTCCATGAGATTGTCATATCAATTTTTTTTTTCCATATAATTGTATATACATGGTGTTTCAAAAACCGAGGACGATGTTTGTTTAAGAGGGATAGGAATGTAACACCCCTTTTTCCCCCAAGACTATAATTATGCTAAGAATTCATATATTAATGTTTATGAAGCATGTAATCATGTTTTTATTTAATGAAAACACCAAAACTTCTAATTGAGAGGGAACGACCTTGAAAAGTGCTCGCCATGATACACAAGTAGGAATTGATGAATCAGGGAATTGACCAAGTGGCTGTGTAGGTGGAGTTGAGTTATTTTTTGTGAAGAAAATAAGAAGTTGGTTTAGTAAGCTAGCTTATTATTGAAAATCATAAATTTACACCTTTGAGCATACCTAATCTGAATGGATCCACGTGACTAGCTATGTAAGGATAGGGAACTGGTTGAAGTAGTTAATAGTAGTGAAAGATTGGTATTTTTAAGAAGCAAGGGACCAATTGAATGAACTGACATGAAGACATGACATACTTACCCATTCATTATGGGAACTGTATACTACGAGTTGTGTCTGCAACGAGGATATGTGAATCCTAAGATGATAGGAGGAAGAAGAAACCAAAGGTGGAAAAAACACCACCACAAAATTTATGGAAGATGGACAAAGGACAGACGACACATAACTAGACAAAGGAGAAGAGGAGTGTGCATGCACATATAGATTGACAGAGAAGAGTTAACCTGGAAAATAATCAATAACCAATAGAATCATAGAGAAAACTTGCAGTGAATAGAGGTGTTCATGAATACTGAGTGTAGAAAAGATGAAAGTGGAGAGATTTCCTTGAGGAAAATAGGAATGTTATCCAATTTTACGATGATCACCATGACAAAGAGAAGACCCGTATCTAGACTAGAGCACTATAAGGCTATAAATTGATGCTTACTGGATAGAAACTGGAACTAGTAAGGGGAGTTCGTTTAGGGACTATTTAGCATAGAACAAACTCCCTCGTGAAAATGAAATCCAACTGATAAACCACCTGAAAAATATGTAGATTCCATGAGCTCAGTGGGAAGGGGGAAATTATTTTTGTTGTCGGAGATGGAAGGAGAGTAACCTTCCTGATTTATCTGAGCTAGAAACCATTTGAATAATTCCCCTTGTGGTATGATGTCTTGGAATGGGGGTGGCATAATGTAGGAAGGTACTCTATAGTATGGCCTAAGGTTGGGAGGAAAGGATTCCTCACTTGGTTGGTTGGTGATGGTCATTTTCCTAATGAGATAAGTATTTTAACTTGACCTGTTTAACTAAGTATGAATGTTGCAATTATGTAATTGTCTTATTTAATGAGAAATGTGATTGTTCATAATGAATGAAATGATTTCTTGAATAAATAAAATATGCTTGAATTGGTTCTTATGTAATCTATTAAATGATGAAAATAGACAAGCATGAACATTTAATACTCCTAAGAACCTTACATATTTGAGAGGAGTCTACAAGATATGGACAAACCTTCGTTTTCCTAGTAATGTTACTACCCTAATGTTGGGAAGGATCATGTAAGAGTTGGAGGGACTTATGTCTCGAGGGAAACCCATATGTTTATGTGGAAATTTTGCAAGATATGAAAGAAGTTATCTCTAACAACATTGATGGACCTTTGATGGTCTTAGAGTAGTTTTCCTACTTTTGATGGCCTGTTGAGAATGTTGAAAATGGCTAAGTCCCAAATTTGAACCCTTAATCCAATAGATGATTCTCTATGGAAATGGGAGAGTTTGTAGTCATTGATTTAGCAGGGTGAGTAAATCTCATCCCTTCATTGGGGAAGTCATCATCATAGAGAGTGGATGAGTGCCGAGAATTGTATAAAGTTTGACAACAACGAAGTCTTAGAAGACAAGACGAGGATCATTGATTTGTTGTGAATGACTTTGAAAAGATTTGGACCATTGATGTGATAAGCATCATTGTCAGGGAATAGAAAGTAAGTGAAGTGATTGTTGAGTCCTTAGTAGTTTTGAAGATGATAAATGATTTAGGATTCACGAGAATCATTGATCGATATGTAGGTGAGAGTTAATATCCACCATAGATTTTCCTAGGCCCTGTATGAGTGTGGAAAGGGATGCTAGAATCATGTTGACATAGTAGGCCAACTCAACAACCAACATGGCCTTAGTGGTGACATGTGTTTCTAGGGGAGTGAACGATATATGTGAGTGTCTCAAATGGGGATTGGAAACTTGTGTTACTTCGACATCAATATAGCCCATCAAATCTTGATATCATCCGATCTCAGTCATTCAACGGGGGATGTTGAGCATGTTCTAGAAGAAATGATGGGAACATGCCAAAGAAAAAATGATATTAAGGCTAGACGATAGTTTTTTATCAATAGGTGAGTGAGTTGAAATATAGGTTGTGGATAATTGTGGCTCCCACCTATTCACTATAAGAAAGGTCAAGTACTTGGACATTGTTCGGTGTGCAAGCTAAAGGATCCAATGCAATCACAGTTGTTGAAGGTCGGACCCAAGAACTGTCGAATATGTGAAGGGTATGATGGGTGGGTCATCATCGAAACATTCATTTTTTATTGTTTGGTGATCCATAAGGGTATAGTCCCAATGACAATGAAAGGTATTGTGAAGTCGGAACCTTGGAAAGTTGGGTTAATGAATTGTGTCACATCGACTCCATATCAGTACCACACTAGATGGTATGAATGGTAGGAATCCACATGGATTCCATGTGGCAATGAGATGGATTTTGACAATGAGAGATAGGATAATTCAAAAGGTTGTGGCTTTGGATCTAGAGATCAGATTTAGGCACAATGATAGTCATTAGAAAGCTCTCTGAGAGAACAATTTATCTATGGTCCTTACGATTAGATCTGAGTTGAGAACAAAAATTCCTAACATCCCATGAGCCTAAGGGAGGGTTAATGGGTCAAGTTTTCTACACTTGGGCCAATCGAGTTTTTTTTTTTTATTATTGATCAACGATTTTGGGTTGATTTCTCATTGGGGTTTTGAGGTTTTAGTCTATTCCCTAGCCTCACTGGCCCCATTGACGATCTTCCAATTCTTCCCATCAAGCCTTGAAAACATAGTCCTTGTATTTCTATGAGTATGATGAGAATTTTCTTTAGATTTTTAAGAGTATGATTGTGAATTGTTAATATGTATGTTCTCTACAAGTATGAGGACTATGGTGAGGAGATTGTGAGCATGTTCTATGGAATTTTCTCTTTTGTTTTGCTTGACACGTGTGACGATAGTTTCATAGTTTCTTGACATGATTTTGAAATCACTCCCCTCTACATTGGGTGGGGCTTGATGGTTTGTTCATGAACACACTGGTTTTCATCTATCATTGAAATACTCTTTAGTATTTAGCTGGAAAAATATGATGAAATCTACTTTAATCGAGTTGTTGTTTTATGTGCTTCTGCCATTATCCTTATAGGATATTTTTAGTTTGTGTCAGAGATGAAAGATTTGCATGTTGATTTTGAACAATTTGAGTCATTTCCCCCAGACATATATACTCCAACAAACAAGGTAAATGTTAATTCTTCATACTTAAATAATATGACTTCATTCATTCATATTTCTGCAACACAAATAATGAAGTATGATTTGTCAATTAATTGTTGGAAGAGGACTACATAGATTTTTGTTGATGATTGCATCTTCATGAGACATTCTCCATATCATTCTCCTCTGGACGGAGTTGAGAAGATATCTGAGAATGCCTATGTGATAGGTGAGTCATACTCCTATGGAATGAGTTTAGATGACATGTGTTCGTCTCTTGTCGTGCTCCTCTGGACTGAGTTGAGATGACTTGATATGGTCTCTTGTCGGACTTTTATGGGGATATTTGAGTTGAGATGGCTCTCGTGCTCGTACTCCTATGGATTTAGGTGAGTCTATCCATTGAGAGTGACATCCTTGTGGTTGAGCACATGTGTACTTGTCCCTAGTGGTATATAATTAGAGTATGTTTGTGAGATCCCTTGCTATATTGTATAAGAGTAAGATTATTGTGAAACCCTAATTTGTATTGTAAAGGGTACAAGTCAACCCCACTGTGTAAAGATAATTAATATTGTGTAAAAGATTAATCATATTATTGAGTTCTATAGGTCAGACCTATTGTTCCAATCGACACATCTATTTGATGATTTAGTTCATGTATTGATAAGAGAGATACTTCCCCATTGAGGATATATCTCATTCATTCAATGCTTAACTTGGTGAGTTGAAATTCGGGGCATGCTTCTTATGCGCTACCTTTATTGGTCATAGAGAATCCTCTTGTGTGTGCTAGGTTTTATGGTGAGAAGGATATTCTATTGGAAAAATAGTAAAGGGTTGATGGGCTTTTCCCTTTTTTGAGAAGGGTTTTCCCAGGATAACTTCTTCTGTCTTGTGCATGGTTATTCTTCTTATGATCTTGGTTTATTGCAGCTATTGTATTTTGTGTTGTTGCATTATTTATGGTTCAAGTTCATGATAAATTGAAAATAAATTACATGTGCTTGAGAAATCATTAAAAATTCAACATGGTATCAGAGTAGTGTTCCCGAAGATCCATTGCACAAGATACTCCAACACTTTTGAAGCTAGTTGTCACCTTCTTGCTACAACTACAAAAACAACCCTTACCCTTTTCCTTGTCAATCTAGTTTTAGCACTTTCCCTTGGAATGTTGGGCCTAATTTTTGCACAAACAGGTACAGCCTATTCTAGCGTATCACCTCCAACCTTCAAATAAAAAATTGAAGAAGTTTTGATTTTCATCCCTAGGGTTTCTAGGGTTTCTGCAGATTTCGGCTTCTAGGGTTTTCTGCAGGTCATTGGGGAATTTTGCAGCTTTTTGAGGTTCTTTTGACTCTCCAATGATTCTTGTTTCCAGACATAAGTCAAATGAAACCTAGGGTTTCTATCCCATCCTAGCTATCATGTTTTATGAAGCTAGGGTTTCTAGCCCAACCGTTTGGGTTTGTGAAGAATCTGCAAGTCATGAGGAACAAAACTTTGGTGGAAGATAGGTTTGATGGATCAAGCAAATTTAGGTCCTGGAAGTCAAGATTACACATCACTCTAGAAGAGAGTGACCTATTGATATTTATTGAAGGAACTCTATTAGAAACAACAACTGTTGGCCTTTGACCAAGTTTTGGAGATCCTTTGTCATGTTTGATCTCTTTTGGCACTTCGACATGCTGGTCGAAGGCAGAGTGCAAGTCAAATCTGAGATGGAGGGATATCAACCCCCTTTTAGGGTAGTTTTTGGGATTAGGGTTTATGTAATGGGTATGGGATGTCAGCCTATGGTTTTACCCATGTCTAGGCCCATATTTTAATGTATAAATAGAAAACTATGCGATGTAAGTAGGTGGTTCTAAGGGTCATGAGCCCAATGTGCTAAGTGTGAATAGTTGTGGATTCTTTCTGCATGCTATGTGTTAAGAACTTGCAGAGCTAAGTGCAAGTAATTTTAAGAAGATTGTGTATAGATAGTAAGAAGGCTTTCTTCTTAGTCCTATCTTGGGGAAGGAGGATCTGGCGAGGTGCACGCAGATCTCCTGTCCTATGCAGAGTGGGTTCTGAGGCTTTGTTCATGTAAGGAGATTGGAAAAAGATAATAAAAAAGACAAAGAGTTGGTGAACGTAGCCCCACACTGGGGTGAACTATGTATATCCTATGTTATGGTTTCTCTGTGCATTGTGTTATATGTTAGTGATGCAATTTATTCTTAGTGTTGATATATTTGTGTATGATGCATCTGGTATAATAGATTAGTGCTTGGTAAGGCCAATGAATGTTAGATATGATATTTTTCCATATGCTAAGTGCTTATAAGTGTTAGATCTGGTAGAATATTTCATTGTTCTATAATTAGGGTTTCGATCTATGATGTGAATAAATTTTAAATACTGATGAATGTTAACTACTAAGTTCTTTGTCAAGTGGTATAATCACAGATCTGTGTCCCAGCTAGGTTGCAGACATTTGGGTCCTGCAACCACCCCTACCTCTACGTCTAGTGAGACTTCATTTGCTTCGCAGGTGTTTCCGAAAGGGTCATTAGTTAGGGTTTTTTTGGTGTGTTGTTGAAGAATTGAACCCTGGGTATGCCCCTGTGACAACAAATGGTTCCATTTCTAGGACCTGAAATTGTGATTGTTGGGAACTGAAGAAAAGAAAGTTTTCTGCATAGATCTGTTTCTTTAGTGCACAACATTGACTTGTGAAGCTCTTTGTTGAGAAGAGAATTTTGATATGAAGAAAAGAGGTAGTACCTTGAAGATTTGTGCTCTGATAAAGGTAAGATAAGTGAAAATGTTTGTTTCAAAAGAATGAATCTAGGTATGTTTGATAAATTTTGTCCTAATCTAAAAACTAGGGCACATTTAGAAGAAAGAAGATTTGATATGAATAGATCTGATAGAAATAATGAAAGCTATGTTATCCCTATGCATAGAAAGAATGTTTGGACTAAAAAATGGATGCAGGATCCTAGAAAGAATTTTTTGCAGGTTTGTTATTGTGATCCGAGTGTGCAGTACAGGAAAGGTTGGGGATCATTTAAGAGAAAGAGAGGATTAACCCTTTGTTACAGTTGCAGAAGACCATGACATATTGCTAAGGAATTCCCTTTTGTAAGACCTAGTTGTCTTTGTTGTAAATCTATGGACCATGAAGTTTTGGATTTCCCTAGAATGATTGATAAGGTTGAAAAGATGAATATGAGACAAGAAAACCTTGAGGAAGATCAAGAGACTAAGAACTAGAAAGAATCAGAGATTGTTTTACTACAGATGAAAGAAACCTTGAATGACCACAGAAATATCAACTTATCAGAGGTATTAAAAGAGAAAGAGTACATATAAACAAGAATAGGAGACTTTGACATAGACTGTGTCCTGGATGAGGAAACATATTTGAATATCATGACATAAAGAACTTGGAAAATTTTGGGAAAACCTGCTATGGTTCCTTCATTAGGGGGAATATGATTATTTAGAGGAAAGTTGATAACCATATGTGGAAGACTTAACCAAACATCTATGAGTGCTCATGGCACTTTTATAGAAGAAGAATTTGAGATCGTTAAGTTTGTTGAGAACAACGCCCCATTTGCTATCTTTCTAGGAAAAACCTATATTGAGAAAGATCAGATACGAAGGAAACAAGAAGAGGATGATCTAGAATAGAAAAATCAAGAACTAAGAGATTTCATGGCTAGGAGAATAGTGCACTTACTAGAAGAACAAGAGAACTAGTCGAAGCTACTAAAGACCAAATATATGGATGTCAAAGTTGAAAGGACACAGGAAGACTGGAGACACATGTATGTACAAGAGAGTAGAGAACCTACCCCGAACAGAGAAGAAGTATTACCCTTGAATCTTATGAAACACCCTACATAGTGTGAAGTTATCATGCCAAGAGGAGATAAGAATGATAATGGAAAGAGGAAAACAATGATTTAGATCATAGGAAAGAATGCCAAAAAGCTTAGCAAGAAGAAAGCTAAGTTAGAAAAATTGCACGAAGCTCCAAAAAGAACTTCGCAGAAGGAAGGTTTCCAGAATTTGAACTTCGTAGGAATATCAGTACAACACAGAATGGAACTTTGCCATGGAGGAGAAATATGATCGTTGGAGGCATTATCACCATTCGATCAATGCTCCCAAATGGTTAGGAAAGCAGTTATGGCCCGAAAGTTCACCATTGGACCATTGGGACCGCACCATAATGGATGGAATTGCATTGAATAAGCCTTTGCGACATGTTGAAAGAAACCATTACGGTGTTATCTATTTATCCCGTTGAGAATTGCACCGAGAACACTTTTTCCAATTGTGATTATCTGAGCCAACAGAGAACTAGTTGATTTTGCATAGTTATCATCGAAAACTTTCCATCCATTCTGTTATATTGAGTATTGTTCATCGACCTGAGATATCAGATCTCGAGTGTGCATATCGGACGAAATTAGTGCAATAGAAAAAGTTGTCGAAGAGATTCTAATAGACCTCATGGCTGAGAAGGTGATGCCTGCGGGCATAAAAGCCTCATTGACATGAGGAGTGAAAGACTCCCCGTCGACTGCTCATGGATCTGGACCATCCCAAGCTACGACCAAGAAAAGTACCAATCATCGTGATGACTTGGGGAATGTGAAGCTATTTCAATCCATCCTACATGACTACATTCCACCCCTGGACGATGTGGTGAGTCATGATAGTATCCCGAGGGACTTCCACTACACAGTTATCACTGTGTACCTTCTAAAGGGAAGACAAGCAGTCAGACTGCAGTTGGAGAAGATTCCAACCTTGAAGATCAGTGAATATAACCTAGGAGACTGCAAGAGCTATGGCATGATCGTACCTCAAAAATATTTGAACAAGACCAAGGGGAAGAAGTCGAAGATCATCCCCCAGCCATGGAATATGGACATCGCAAGGTCCACTAGCTTGAACGTGATGAAGATACCACATTTTGTCAGGCACCAGGAGGTTAACACGTCCGTTAAGCTCCTGTTGTCATGTTTCCATGGTGGGTATCTATGGTTATAAAGACACATCACCATCGATCCAGAGTTGATCCATAGGATCATTGGATTGAGCATGTAGGGACCAAACCCACAAGAATTTTATCCAGGGAAGGATGCAGACCATGCCCTGGCACAAAAGATCAAATACACCTACAATGATGTAGAGAAAGGGACGCGAGGCTAAAAGGTAGCCTCCATTCAGAATATCGTAGTGCACCTTGCTTGTTAGTTGATTGCTGGTAAGATAGTAAGAAAAAAAATACCCATGCAGGTCATAGGGTTTATCATTGACCTCACAAGAAAATGTGTGGAAGGACTACAAATGAACTAGGCCAGTTACCTAGTCAATCAGTTAGAACTGGATTGTCGTGAAGATTAGGATCAGGGCTATGAATTCCATTTTAGAACTGATCCTCATCGCATTCATTGCTTGGGAGATGCCGGAAGGTGTGAACTTCTCTGACATTGAGCAGTTCGAGTCAGTAGTTGCGAAGTTCACCACTCTCTAGTATTTGAGCGATATGGGGAAATAATGGCATTCGAACGCAGTATTCCATACCTACTACCTACAACTGAAGAGTTCTATTGAGTCTTTCCCTCGTATGAAGATAAACACCCTAGATAGGTTCAGGCCCCTTATGATGTTCTGCATAGATAGGAATTTTATTTATATTACTGTGCATGCAGACGAAAGTAAAGAAGAGCTTCAGTCCTACTACAAGATCGTAGAGGAGGACCTGGAGGAAATCACTCAGGAATGGCCTGCAAAGTTTCATATACCAGTCGAACAGGAAACATTGTTCGATACCAACCTCACTAGAAGTTTGGTGGTTACTCACGAAGAGTATGATGCACTTAGCAATAGCAGGAAGAAAAATAAGGAAGATGTACAAGAAATACACAACACATTATAAGAGACTGCATCAGATTCACCTAGCGGAGGATAAGATGATGAAGTGGACAAAGAAGAAAAAGAAGGGGAAGAAGACAAGGAGAAGTAGGGCGAAGTAACACTGCCTAGGAACCCCCTTGAAGAGGCAGAGACATCCAAGAAAATAAAGGTTTACCCCATGAAACCTACATCGTGGAACAAGTCCAAAGCAAGTAAGCTAAAGTTGTAGACTATACTCACGGTCGATGACTTCGAATTAATTATCACAGTTGTATCAGATGCATCAAAAGATATTTTGTAGAGAACTGAAGAAAAAAAAGAAGCCATGTATGATAGAATTGAGATAGAGCTAAGAGGAGTACAACAAGACCTTCACTCCAGTCGTGCAGTGCCCACTGCACCCCCACCACCAGAACAACCAGAGTTGGGAGATGAGCCTGCCCAACTCTGCAAAATATCCGATGCGACCGAAGCTCGCCTTTGTCTCCTCCAGGAAGAAAAAGAAAATAACTTAGTGGACCTTAAGTAAGCATAAGAGGAAATCATAGAGCAACGTTGAGTTGTGCAGCAGGAGAAGGACGACCTCCAAACCAAGTTTGAAGAAAATAAAGCGCAAATCTAGCAGGAAAAAGAACAATTTCTCATGGAGTAGGTCAAAGTTAAAGAAGAAGTCAACATAGCACTTAGCTCTATTACAAGCTTGGAGCATATGGAAGAAGACCCGGTAGTAAATCAAGTCATGAAGATTGTTGAAGCCATTCAATAGCTTCAACAGAGGGTCACAGAACTAGAGATACAAATAGTGCCAAGTGCTCCACAGGAAGTGCGATACCATAGAGAAGCAACTGCCTAGAACGTAGTTTAGAGGATCAAAGCATTAGTTGTGGAATGTAAACAACTAAGCATTAGCAGTGCAAATACTTATGAATGTCTTACTGAGGTCCCTGAACTGAAGACATTGGATTTGTAGCTCCAGGAAGAAAAGTATCAAGAAATAGCAGTACAAGTGCAGTTGAAACTCCTGTCAGTAGTTGAGAGGATGAAAAGATCCCAAGAATAATGCACGGCTTAGCAACAGGTCCATGCCATACAAAGGAAAGTCATGGAAGTGACTCATAATCTCTAGCCAGTCCAGGATGTATCTTGCCTACTTTTTTAGGAGATTGAAGGTCGAGGAGAAGAGCTAGAACAAGTAGTCACTTTAGTAGAAAAACGCTTAGAAGGACCTGTGAATGAGGCATTTATTCAAGAGTTCACCGAGCAGGAGGCCTTGGCGCAAAAAAATCTTGAAGAAGATTGAGCCAAGATCGAGGATTTTGAGGCAAAGTTACCTAGACCAGAGTGACTCAGGACGAGTCACAGGTGCGTGTTGGGGGCCTATTGGCCCTTGACCAATTTTTGGAGATCCTTGGTCATGTTTTATCTATTTTGGGACTTCGACATGATGGTCAAAGGAAGAGCACAAGTCGAAGCAGAGATTGTGGGATCTCGACCCCTTTTTAGGGAAGTTTTTGGGATTAGGGTTTATGTAATGGGTATGGAATGTTGGCCCATGGTTTTACCCATGTTTAGGCCCATTTTGTAATGTATAAATAGAAATCTAGGTGATGTAAGTAGGTGGTGCTAAGGGTAATGAGGCCAATGTGCTAAGTGTGAATAGTTGTGGATGCTTTGTGCATGCTATGTGTTAAGAACTTGCAGGGCTAAGTGCAAGTGATTGTAAAAAGCTTGTGTATAGACGGTAAGAAGGATTTGTTCTTAAGCCTAGCTCGGGGAAGGAGGAACTGGGAAGGTGCGTGCAGATTTCCTGTCCTATGCGGATTGGGTTCTGAGGCTTTGTGAATGTAAGGAGATTGACAAAAGATAATAAAGAAGACAAAGAGTTGGTGGGCGTAGCCCCACACTGGGCTGAACCATGCATATCTTGTGTTATGGTTTCTTTTTGCATTATGTTGTATGTTAGTGATGTGATTTATGCTTAGTGTCAATATCTTTATGTATGATGCATCTGGTATAATAGCTTAGTGCTTGGTAAGGTGAATGAATGTTAGATCCGATCATTTTCCATATGCTAAGTTGTTAGATGTGTTAGATCTGGTAGAATAATGCGTTGTTCTGTAATTAGGGTTTGGATTTGCGATGTGAATAAATGTTAAATACTGATGAATGTTAACTGCTAAGTGCTTTGTTAAGTGGCATAATCACAGATCTATATCCCAGCTAGGTTGCAGACATTTGGGTCTTGTAACCACATCTGCCTCTACCTCGGGTGAGACTTCATCTGCTTCGCAGGTGTTGTCGAAAGGGATGGTAGTTAGGGTTTTGTTGATGTGTAGTTGAAGTGTTGAACTTTGGGTTTTCCCCGGTGCCAACAACCGATGAAGAGAAGGATGAATGAAAGATAGATGATGTCAAATTTAATGGTGTGCAAGGTTCTTATTATGATCAAGCCCTTGTCACTATGCAAATCATTTTCCTTTGTGGAAGAAAGGAAGGAAACATGTTGATCAAAATCCACCTCAAAATAAATCAAGGAATGCAAGAAAGAACAACGAGGAGTTATTATCTATCTTAGCCTTCTCAAGAAGACCAAAAACAATATTTAGCATGATTGTAGACTAAGGTAAGTTTTCTACTACATTCCTTATTTGATTTCATCATTACTCTGTAGTATCTTACATTTTTATAATGAAGGGTATTATCCTTGGTATGGGAGTCCTCGTGACTTGGACCATTATCCTTGGTATGAGAGTCCAAATTTTCTTGGTTGGTTATTATCCTTGTACATGAGGCCATTTTGGTTATTATCCATATGCAAGGCCATATTGGTTATTATCCTAGTACGAGAGGACAAATTTCTTATTTTTATTATTGAAGGGCCATGATCCTTGGTACATGAGCCCATATTTCTTCTTTCTTAGTACTGTAGAGGCAGTGGAGGACCTGAGAAGGCATGGGATGTCTCCAGGATAGTAAAACAGGAAAAGGATGATGTCACAATTTTCTCCAGGACATATGTTTATCCTTGAGTGTAACACCCTGTTTCCCCCAGATTGTAAATATAATTGATCTGGCCAAGGACTATGGAAATAACTCATAAGTATGAATATGTGATGTAAATGGACCTGCAGGAAGAGGTCAATGAATGTAAATAACAGTTTGAATTTATTGCAGAACTGCTGAGAGGGGATGTGCAAAAAAGAGACCACGATGGTGGTGGAGGGCACCTGGAAAAGGGGCGTTAACTTCCACCAAGAATTGAACACCGTATCTGGACTCCACTAGCCCGGAGAACCAAAAGTGGCTCGCTAGCCTTGAAATTAATTCCTTGCAGGCCGGTAGGTTGATGGCTTGATGAGGGATGGGGAGGTGAATCGCCTATCCGTAGAGCCATCATGACTGAACAGCGTGAGGGTAATCGTGCCACACGCAACCTTGTGAGAGGATAAGGCATATGGCAGAAGCGATTGAAGGGGGGCAGACATGAGGGGAACTCTGGCGGTTTTTCTATGCAGAGTGAGTGATCGCAGAGAGGAGGGGATTGTAACCTTCGCTCCTGGGCACTGGTAGACAGGGAGACGCAGGTCTCAGAAGATCGTGGTCTCAGCTTGGGGGTGGCTAGTGGTAAATCCATTAGGAGTCGCTACGCCTACGGTTGGGTGGAAACGAGCACCCCTCTCAGCAGTTGCTTCCATTGCTGAAGTATTTCTGATAAGTGTTTTTCTCATATTGCATTTTGAAATTTATATGCTGTCATATATGTTCATGGGCTTGTGGAATTGTAAATGTTTTCTATGAAAGAATGTCTGTGCAGTAATTGTTAATAAGGAGTAGATATTAGCTCATAGAACCATGAAATAGTAAATGATTTCAGCATGAGAGTTTCCGCGTAGCGTTTGATACGAATAAGTTGATATATACTTATCACAGAGGAAACCATGCATGACTTACGTCGATAAATGAATCTAGTTATGCTTAGATTGAGCTAAGTTAGGCTTCCAGCCCATCCTCGGGAAGCTATTTCCCTACCCATCTCCGGGAAAGCCCTGGAATAGATCTCTTGTAGAGATTCCCCCTTATCAAAGGGATACTTAGCCATTCTCGAGAAGGCCTTCAGGGAGGAAGAAATCGACGGTCAGGATATTCCAGAGAAGATTGACAAAATCCCGTGAGCCGTTAGATCTAGAGAATTTGTGCGGGGTTTAAGCCAAGTGTGCATAGGAGGAGTCCCTGAAGAGTCATCGAGAAATCTGAGTCATCGGGGTTTTGTTAAGTCTGAGAATCGAGGCCTTGTGGTTCTCGAAATCCCAAGAATGTATCCTAGCCGTTGATCTCGGCAGGACACGTGTCGGCATTCTGGGAGGAATCGAGATTTCACCCATCGGAGAATTTAGAAGTGTAGAACCGTTGCAATAGGAAATCGTGATCCGCGATTTCCCTATAGGATCTGAGTCGTTCAAACAGCAGGGGCACATGGCAGGGGATCCCGAAGAGTCAGAGATCGGGAATCGGGGTTCCCGGAGACAAGAGACTCATGCATGTTGAAATCGTGAAACACAATTTCCCAAGAGGATATGGATCGTCCGTCGACGTGGACGTGTGGCGAGAGATCCTGGAGAGTCAGAATTCAGAATATCGGGATTTCCAGAGTCGTGCAACTCGTGCACAGTAGAATCGCGATACGTGATTTTCTGATACAATCTGAACTGTCCATCTGTGGGATAGGTGGAAACCATCGAGAACCATCGGCGTTTGGTCCCATCGGAAAAACCAAGAATTTCGAAGACATGGGTACGCTGATATTGAAAACCCTGAAACAACGAAGGGTAATCAAGACCGTCCATCATTCGAGGGACGCGTGTCTGTGGATCTAGAATAGTCGAGGTTCGACATATCGAAGTTTTCGAATACATAGAACTCTTGCCACACGAAATAGTGATTCGCGATTTACCAACAAGATCGGGACCATTAGTTCAGTGGACACGTGGTAGAGATCTACAACTTTGGAGGAAGTCCCGACCAGGAGTCAAATCCATTGGAGTTTGTGATCCCTCGAGAAATCAGGAATCGGGATATTGCGGGTTCTGTGGAATTGTGTCTTGTGACATTGGAAAACCTCGTAACCCCGACAGGGATAGGGTAGTGGTCACGAAGTTGGTCATGTGAACCAGAGGCTAAGCCAGTGGGGCTAGTGTGATCAAAAAGGCGCGTCGCGAATCGGGAAATCGCGAGTCCTGGGGATATGTGTTTGTGTCATCGCAAATACTGAAATCCCGATGGAAGGTTATACGGCGGTGGTCATATGGTAAGTGGTCACATGGACCATTGTATAGCCAAGGGGTCTAGCCAGTGTAAAGGTGCATCTAGATTTCAGAGGAATTGTGCATCCTGAATTTGAGAGGCGCCAAACCTCGATAGGATTTAAGGCTGTGTTCTAGTGAAGGTGGTGGTCGTATTAACTAGGGACTTAGCCCGGAGAGCCTTTATGCTAGGAGCACATCGGGGATCGAAAGATCGGGAGTTCCAGGTACATGTGCACCCCGGCACCGCAAACTCTGAAACCCCGATGAGAAGTCGTCACTATGGGCATATAGGAACCGGTCGTGTGGACCAAAGGCTTAGTATAGTGGGGGCTGATGCAACCAAGGAGTGAATCGGAGGATCGAAGATCCTGAGAACCTAAGTTCTAAACATTTCAAACCTGCGAAGTCCGAAACTCCGATAGGAGTAGCCTCAAAAGGAGGTAAGACCATGGTCGTAGAGGCAGTGGACCACGAGCTTAGCCTGGGGAGCTAATGCGTAAGGGGTGCGTCAGAATTCAGAGGATTGCGAGTCTTGGGGTTGAATGAATTTTGACATTTGAAACCCCGAATCTCGATATCGAACCAGGGACTGGCATTTTGCTAATGAAGGTTTCTAGAGATTTCTCATTTGTGGGAGATTAACCCCAAAATTTTTAAATTATGATAGTGGGTATGTTACAAAGTGGTATCAGAGGATGTTTACAACACTCAGCCTGACTAGGCTCATGCACCAGTCACACCAGTCGCGCATAAACCTCATACGAAACACTCCTATGGGGAGTAACCCCCTGGATTGACTATCTTATCCAGGATTAAAAACTTGGAATATGAACACCCGACTGTGTATGCATGTGAAAGAATTGTGGAATTATGCACAAATTATAAAATGTATTCAACTCTGCTCTAATATCCCGCGTTTTTCTTTTCACTCAAGCAGACGATCAACTGCGAGAATCTATAAACGCAAAGTATGATGAATCACCAAGAGGTGGGAGAAGGCTCCCACAACAGAGATGAGGAGTCTGATGAAAGAAGAGCAATAATAACCCCTCCAGACTTAGCTGAGACGGTGAGAAGTCTCATGGTCGAATTGCAAAGTTGCAAGGCTGATAATGAAAGGATGATGAAAGAACAAGAAAAGAAAACCAAAATTAATGTAGTTCTACTGCAGAGCCTATCTGACCTACAACAACAAATGCAGCATGAACCTAAGATGCAAAACCGTGGTCGTGTCAGTGGCCACACTGAGAGAAGCACATCTAGAAAGGTCCACCCCAGAGGTAAAGGACCAGTGCCAGATGATTCCACTGAGAAGGAATTCGATGATTCAAAAGGCTCTTCCAGTAGCAAGACCAGTTCCTATTCTCCAAAGGAACAGAAGAAGCAAAAGACTTCCAAGAGTCATAAATTTGAGGAATTCAGGAAGGCCAAACCTCCCTGCTTCGACGACGAGATAAAGAAGGGAGAGGAAGCTGAGGCTTGGCTACTCGGACTAAAGAAATATTTCAGAGTCCATGATTTTTCAGAGAACTTGAAGGCCCGAGTGGCCACTTTCAATCTAAACGGAAAGGATTCCATTTGGTGGGAAGACCTCAAGAATATGAAAGGGGTCCGCGAGGAGGACCTGTCTTGGAAACAGTTTGAGAAGTACTTCCGGAAGAAGTATTTTTCGGAAAGGTATTTCGACGAGAAGGCTAAAGAGTTTTATGAACTCAAACTAGGAAAACTTACTATGGAGGAATATGTCAACAAATTCCTCGACTTATTGAGATACGTACCCTACATCAAAGTAGAGAAGGCTAAGGCACAACGCTTCATCAATGGGCTACCCAAAGAATACCGAAACTAAATTGAATTTGACGAGCCAAAGACCCTAGAAGACACTATACGAAAGACAACATATTGTCATGAACAATATGGACATCGGGCGAAGTCTCGTGGAGAATGGAAGCAGAAGAGTGGCTCAAAATTTCAGAAGAAGGGAAGCAAATCCTCAGGATTTAAGAACTATAGGAAGAACCACATAATGAACTTTCCAACCCGGAGTGTACTCCAACAGAACTTTCCCTCGACGGATGGAAATAAAACTTCTGGACCTATACTAGTAAATACCGATAACCCAAAGAGAAAACCTTTGGAATGCTGGGATTGAAGAGGAGATCATCTCCGGAGAGACTGTCCACTCCAACAACAGAACATTCGGAAAATTTATAACATGCAGGAATCTACCACGGTCAATGATGTGGAAAGGAGTGTGCCACGGATCTATGCAGCCTTGGAAAATAACCAAGCTGACCACCAAGCTTCAGTGGTGGAAATAGAAGGTATGATATTCAACCATATGGTATCTGTTTTGATTGACCCTGGTTCAAATTTGAGTTATATATCCCCTAAAGCTGTTGATAAGTGTAATCTACAACCACAAAAACAAACTAAGCCATGGTTAGTACAGTTGGCCACTGGCACCAAAAGAAAGGTGGTAGAGGCCATACCAGCCTGCCAGTTAACGTTGGGTAAATTCTACACCCAAGCGACCCTTAATGTATTACCGTTGGGGTCATACGACCTGTTGATTGGTATGGACTGGCTGGCCGCCCATAAATCTAAATTGGACTGTTACCATAAAACCTTGGAGTGTGTGAACAAAGAAAGACAAAGGATAACCCTCCAAGGGATCCAAAAACTGGTCTCGGTGAGACAAATATTAGCCTTGCAAATGAGGAAGTATTGCCGAAAGGGATGTCCCCTATATGCAATACAGGTCCCGAGAATAATCGAAGGCACTAAACCAAGCCCCGATGATCAACCTATCCTAAGAGAGTACAAAGATGTATTTCCGGAAGAAGTACCGGGTCTACCTCCGAGAAGAGACATTGACTTCTCAATAGAACTTGCACCAGGAGCAGTGCCGGTGTCTAGAACACCCTATCGGATGAGCATG
>JZKD02S1770284.1:107031-140534 GCA_000966675.3 Picea glauca
TATATATATATATATATATATATATATATATATATATATATACCCTCATCTTTCATCACTTGTAGAGAATGCACGCTCTTTCAGAAGATTTTGCGACAGACGAACAAAGAGCACAAGGAGGAAACGATCGGTTGGGCGAACGAAGATGTTTGGGTGTGGGAAGGAGCACCCTAGGTAACGCTGGTGACATGCACGCCCAAGAGGTCACACACTCTTCTTCCCTTACGATGGAAAAAAAAGACTTGAGTTGTGTTTGAGCAAGGGTGGGGCAACTTGGGAGTACGCCCAAGGACTGGACCGTTTCACCTTAGCAACATCGACATGCCAGAGAGGTTGAAGGACTCCATCAACACACCTACGGAGAGTCACAACGATCAAAACAAAGGGAAGCACAAGACAAGGGGTGGGCACCAAAGGATCGGGGTCGTGGGTCCAAGAAATAAATGGTTGATGGATGTGCGAGCTTAGATGGGTGCCCTAGGTCCACATAGGAGTGTGGAACTCGGTTGAGTGTGACAACTCTTGAAGGGATGTGACAGACCAAAGAGGCGCAACATTTCACACAAGTGACTCTTGGAGTCCATATAAGAGCAAGTCATAGAATTAAACGAAGACAAGAAAAACCAAGAAAGGAAAGAGATGGAGCTTTGAGGCTAGGTGCACTAGAGGGGCACACCTTAGGCTGAGGCAAAGAGGCAAAACAAAGGGGAATCTTGGTGTGACAAAATGGAGGTCTGTATGGTATTGATATGTAAGGCAGAGTCATGAGACTCTGCCCATCTTTGTAACTAGGATAGTAGCACCCTCTTTGTAAATATTTATTTTTGTTAATAAATGAAGTCGAGTATTAGGCACCATTGGTATCACTTGGAGTATATATTTGTCTCTTGGGTTTCATATATTTTATTTTGTATCCCAAATTGACTAAGTGTTAAACAAAGTTAACAAATGTCTAAGAATACATGTTAGGGTCCTAACCTGCACATAGGTAGAACAATATATTCGGATGTAATAAAGGTCAATATTAATAAGGCCTTGCAATAAAATAGAATAAGTTGAATGTAATAAGACCTAATAGAATCTTCCGCTTCTCGAAGGATCTTCCTCTAGATGCTTCTTTTGATAGATATATTTAGTATAAATAGGAGTCGAGGGTATGAGAACCCTAGCTTGGAGATTATTGTAATAGAGCTCTGCTCAATTGGAGGTTTCCCCCTCGAAGAGGCCCGTGAACATTGCTCTCAGAATCAAAGTGTTATTTCTGTTGTTATTCTTATATCATTTTAGTGTTATTGTGGTGATTATTCTGGTTATATTGTTTTTATTCTTCCATTTCTAGCATTTTATTTATGTTCTGCATACTTTTTATATCTGGTATATTACAAGTGGTATCAGAGCACTTTCCTTAGCTGAAATTGTGGGTAAATTTGTTTTCAGGGTAGAGACGTATTCTCGCGTCTTTAAGCCACAAAGATATGTCATTACATGCATAAACCCATGGTTGTGGGATTCATACACATAGGAAATACAAGTGGTTCTTAAGCACACATCTGTTGGCCACCCTTGTAACCCCTATTGGTACCCCTTCAAGTGGTAGCGCATCAGACAACATTTGTGTCCAGATCGGCCTAGATTTCCTAGATCCCTCTTTAGATAAACCGATTGGTCGCATGACTGCTATAGTGCCACCGAGAACAACACTCGGGAAGATACTCTCTAGTACCTGGGTAGTCGAGTAGTACGGCTAAGGGTACTGTCTATCCTCCTTAGTTAGTGTCCTGAGATATTGGGCCGAGTACTACTGTTGGACCTTGCATGTATATCAGAGAGCTATAGCACAGGGAAAACCCTTGTCTATAGAGCCCTTGAATACCTAACCCTTAGGGACAGAAACATAGACAAATTAAAACAGACAAGATCTATTGCCACGCAACTGTGTTTGGGTTTCCAAGTAAATACACATTTCTTTCTGGTTAAGAATTTGTGCATTTCCTCTCTGCAATATTCTTCAGACCAGAGTATAACTCCGTAGGTGTAAAAAAAAAGGTCTGGAAATTTTTTCACCATTATTTGAGACCCATTCCATTGGATTCATCTCTTCTCCCTTTCACATTCATCCATATCATTTTTTGGCAAATTTTTTTACCCTGCCCATCCCTTTTCAGTTCCCCCATCCTCATGGCCCATACCTATAGCCAAGACTTGGAAGCTCACTTCAACACTTTGCAATCTCATCTCATCAAGACCAAACAAGAAGTGAAACAACTTAGTGCCAATGTTGTTGCCATTAATACAACCATCCAGTCCTCAATGGAGGAAATCAAACAAGACCTCACCACCCTTCTTGAATCTGTCTTTTCGGCACTCTACCCCAAACTGCATATCCCTATAGATAACCCTTCCTCTTCCTCACCTCCACATACTGAAGGTGAGCATTCCTCTCATTCCCATAACTTTCAGAACCATCACTTTCAACGTGACCTCCGCCTTCCACAGGTGGATGTGACCAAATTTGATGGCTCAGACCCCATTGGTTGGGTAACCCAAATGGAACATTATTTCTCTTTATATGACATTACAGATGACTTGGCAAAACTCCGGTATGGTGTTCTCCGTCTAGATCAAGAATGTTGGAAATGGTGGCAATGGAGAAAAACTTCTCATCAAGGGTATATTGCATGGACACACTTTGTGGTAGAGATTTATGAACGCTTTGACAATGACAACCATTTGGGCCATTTCACAAAGTTGAAACAATCAGGAACAGTGGAAGACTTTATAGCTTCCTTTGAGCGCCTGGATTTTCAGACAGAGGGCATGTCTGATGCCTTTTTCCGAGAATGTTTTATTAGTGGCCTCAAGGATGAGATTTGGGCCCATGTCCTCATGGCTTGGACTCAGAGTTGAGTGGAGGCTACCAAAAGAGATAAATAAGAATAACAGGTTGTATCTTCTCAAAACTAGAAACCCTCCTTTATCCCTCGCCCTAAACCAGTAAATCCCACTACTCCCTCCGCTCCACTAAATACCCAAAAATTGACCAGGGATGAAATGGTTGAATGCCAACTCAAAGACATTTGTTATAATTGTGATGAAAAACATTTCCCGAGCCACAAGTGTAAGGAACAAAAGTTGTTTATGTCCATCTTTGAGGATATTTCGAAAGAGGATATTGAAACTCCCCTTGTGTCTGAGTCACCTAAAACCCTTGACATAACCCCTCCCTCAGACCCCTCTGAGGTAGAACCGGTCATTTCCCTCAATGCTCTCATTGTCTTCTCCACTCCCCAAACCCTCAAGCTAATTGGTTGCATCAAGCATCAGAAGGTCATCATTCTGGTTGATAGTGGAAGCACCCATAATTTTATTCATCACTGCATTGCCCAAGAAACTCATTGCTACATCCATGCCGTCAATAATTTCCAAATCATGATTGCCAATGGTGGCTCCATGAAATGTGGAGGGCATTGTGAAAATGTGTGTCTCCAAATTGGTGACTACCACCTGAAATCTCATATGTTTTCTATAGACATGGGTGGGTGTGACATTGTGTTGGGTGCATCCTGGCTAAGGACTTTGGGTCCCATTCTCATGGATTTTAAGGAATTAACCATGCAATTTGACCAGGAGGGCCACCAATATAAGTTCGAGGGAATCACCACTGGTTCACCTAAGATCATTAGTTCCCATCACATGGAAAATCTACTCTAAAAGGGTCATTCTGGTGTTATTTCTCAACTCCATGCCATCCAAGCAACAAAAACACCCTCATTGTCGCAGGACCTCCAAGCCATCCTTTCTAAAAATCCAATGGTATTTTCCACTCCCCAGGGACTCCCTCCTTCACGTGGTGTTCATTATCATTCCATTCCCCTTGTACCCAAAAGCCTTCCTCCCAATATCTGTCTGTATCATCACCCTTTTTCCCAAAAAAATGAAATTGCGAAAATGGTCCAAGAACTCCTTAATGCAGTCGTTATTCTCCCTAGTATGAGCCCCTACTCTTATCCTGTGGTCATGGTCTTTAAGAAAGAAGGTTCTTGGTGAATGTGTCCTGACTTTTGTGCCCTCAACAAAATTACCATTAAAGACAAATTTCCCATTCTTGTCATTGATGACCTCCTGGATGAATTGAGTGGCGTCCAATTCTTTACTAAACTTGATCTTCGTTCGGGCTACCACCATATACATATGAAAGAGGCAGACATTCCCAAGAATTACTTTAGAAATCATGAGGGCCACTATGAGTTTTTGGTCATGACCTTTGGCTTGTACCACCATTCAACTAGGGGTAACCATTGAGCCCACTGATTTTTCTTTTCAGAGGAAAAACACCTCAGATATGTTTCCAAACACTTGTTGACAACTTCTGTTTGACCATCATTCTGGGGATGATAAGCTATGCTAAGATGCAATTGGGTGCCCTGTAGCTTGAACATTTCTTGCCAAAAATTGCTTGTGAAAATTGGGTCATGATCAGAAACAATAGAGTGCAACATGCCATGAAGCTTGAAGACCTGGTCCATGAAAATTTGAGGCACCATGGATGCAATAAATGGGTGTTGAAGAGTGCAGAAATGAGCATACTTGGAAAGGAGATCCACAACCACCATTATGACTGATTTATTTCCTGATTTGGGTAAGCTAGTAATAAAGTCCATAGAGATATCCTTCCAAATAGCAGGTGGAATCAGAAGTGGTTGTAGTGTGCCTGGATATTTGACTGTTTCTCCCTTGTTGCATTGACACACATCACATATAGCAAAACAATTACAGATTTCCTATTTCATACCATCTCCCCCCCAAAAACGTTTGACCCTGTCATAGGTTTTGGTGAACCCGAAGTGCCCCACTTTGGGTGTAGCATGAAGCTCAGAAAGTACCATGGATTTAATCTTTGATTGTTTACTTAAATACAAACGACCTTTGTATCAAAGATCATCCTGGAGCCAAGAGTACCCTGGGGGAGCTGGAGCATTGGTCTGCAATTGCTGGATCAAATGTGAACTTTTGGGATCTTGTAGCCATTCCTGGTGAACAGCTTGGAACCAATCTGGTACAATGAAGGAAAGAGAAAAAAGGGATCCTTCTTCTTCATATTTTCAGAACATTGCATCTGCCACCACATTGCCTTTGCCTTTCTTGTAAATAATCTCATAATCATATCTAAAGAGCTTAGTCACCCATTTTTGTTTCTCCAGGGAGGAAATACATTGTTCCAGAAAGCACTTAAGGCTTTGATGGTCTGTCTTAATTTGGAAACATTGCCCCAAGAGATAATGGTGCCACAGATCAATGACATGAAAAATAGCCAACATTTCCTTTTCATAGATGGGTTTGCCCAGATTCCTTTCAGATATTTGCTTTCTTGTGAAGGCCAAAGGTCGACCCTCTTGCATAAGGACAACACTGATTCCTTCCCATGAGGCATCACATTCCAACACAAAGGTCTTTGTGAAATCAGGAAGGGCCAGAACCGGAGTGGTGCACATGGCCATCTTCAAGGTTTGGAAAACTTGAGCAGTGACTGGAGTCCAAGTGAAAGAGTTCATTTTTAGGAGAGCAGTGAGAGGTGCTACAATCTTTCCATAATTCTTAACAAACTTGCGATAATACCCTGTTAAGCCTAGAAATCCATGCAATATTTTGAGAGTCTTTGGGTGCGGCCAGTCTTGCACAACTTCAATCTTTTTCGGATCCACCCTGGCGCCATCCTTGCCAACAAGATGACCCAAGTATTCTACTTCTAAGGCACCAAAAGAACATTTAGACTGTTTCAGGAAAAGTTGGTGCTGAGAGAGTAGATGGAGAACTCGATCCACATGAGTAAGATGGTTTGTCCAGGTTTTGCTATAGATGAGGATATCATTAAAGAAAACTAAGAAAAAATGACGGAGAAAGGGATGAAAGACATGATTCATGAGGCTTTGGAAGGTGGAGGGGGAATTACACAAGCCAAAGGGCATGGCCAAAAACTCATAGTGGCCCTCATGAGTTCAAAAGGCCATCTTGGGAATGTCTGCCTCTTTCATACGTATTTGGTGATAGCTTGAGCGAAGATCAAGTTTAGTAAATAATTGGGCACCACTCAATTCATCTAGGAGGTCATCAATGACAAGAATGGGAAATTTGTCTTTAATGGTTAGTTTGTTGAGGGCACAAAAGTCAGGACACATTCTCCAAGAACCTTCTTTATTCAGGACCATGACTACAGGAGAAGAGTAAGGGCTTGTACTAGGGTGGATAATGCCTGCATTAAGGAGTTCCTGGACCATTTTATCAATTTCATTTTTTTGTGAAAAAGGGTGGTGATATGGATGGATATTGGGAGGAAGGATTCTGGGTACAAGGGGAATGGAATGATCATGAACACCATGGGAAGGAGGGAGTCCTTGGGGAGTGGAAAATACCATTTGATGTTTAGAAATGAGGGCTTGGAGGTCTTGCGGCACCTAGGGTGTCTCTATTTCTTGTATGGCATGGAGTTGGGCAATGAGACTAGAATGACCTTTTTTGAGCATCTTTTCCATGCGATGGGAACTAATGACCTCAGGTGAATAAAAAATGATTCCTTGGAATTTATATTGGTGGCCTTCCTAGTCGAATTGCATGGTTAATTCCTTAAAATCCATGAGAATGGGACCCAAAGTCCTTAGCCAGTTTGCACCCAACATAATGTCACAACCACCCATGTCGATAAAAAATATATGGGATTTTAGGTGGTAGTCACTGATTTGGAGACACACATTTTCACAGAGCCCTCCACATTTCATGGAACCACCATCGGCAATCATGATTTGGAAATTGTTGACGACATGGATGTAGCAATGAGTTTCTTGGGCAATGCGGCGATGAATAACATTATGGGTGCTTCCACTATCAACCAGAATGATGACCTTCCAATGCTTGATGTAACCAATTAACTTGAGGGTTTGGGGGGCGGAGAAGCCAATGACAACATTGAGGGAGATGATTGGTTCCACTTCGAGAGGGTCAGAGGGAGGGGTTATGTCAGTGATTTCAGGTGACTCAAACACAGGGGGAGTTTCAACATCCTCTTCAGAAATATCCTCAGAGATGGCCATAAAAAGATTTTGTTCCTAACACGTGTGGCCTGGGAAATATTTTTCATCACAATTATAACAAAGGCCTTTGAGTTGGCGTTCAACCATTTCATCCCTGGTCAATTTTTGGATCTTTTATGTGGTGAAAGGAATAGTGGGATTTACGAGTTTAGGGCGAGGGATAAAGGAGGGTTTACGGTTTTGAGAGGATACAACCTGTTGTTCTTATTTATCTTTTTTAGTAGCCTCCACCCAACTTGAAGGTCAATCCATGAGGACATGGGCCCGAATCTCATCCTTGAGGCCACTAATAAAACAGTCTCGAAAGAAAGAATCAATCATGCCCTCTGTTCAAAAAGCTAGGTTCTCAAATGCAGCTATGAAGTCTTGTATTGTTCTTGATTGTTTCAACTTTGTCAAACAACCCAAATGGTTGGTGTCAGTGTCAAAGAATTCATACAGCTCAGTCACAAATTGGGTCTAAGCAATATACCCTTGATGGGAAGTTTTTCTCCATTGCCACCATTGCCAATGTTCTTGATCTAGATGGAGAACACCATACCAGAGTTTGGCCAAGTCATCTGTAATGTCGTATAAAGAGAAATAATGTTCCATTTGGGTTACCTAACTAGTGGGGTTCGAGCCATCAAATTTGGTCACATCTACCCACGAAAGGCATAGGTAACGTTGAAAGTGATGGTGCTGAAAGGTATGGGAATGGGAGGAATGTTCACCTTTAGTCTTTGGAGGTGTGTCAGAGAAAGGGTCATCTGTAGGGATCTTCAGTTTGGTGCAGAGTGATACAAACATAGATTCAAGTTGGATGGTCAGTTCTTGTTTGACTTCCTCCATTGAGGACTAGATGGTTGTATTTATGGTTGTATTGATGGATGTATCGATGGAGGCAACATTGGCACTGAGTTGTTTCACTTCTTTTTGGGTCTCAAGGAGACCATATTGCAAGGTGTTGAAGTGAGCTTCCAGGTCTTGGCTATGGGTATGGGCCATAAGTATGGGTGAATTGAAAAGGGGCGGGCGGGGTCAAAAATTTTGCCGAAAAATGATATGGATGAATGTGATAAGGGATAAGAGATGAATCCAATGGAATAGGTCTCAAATAATGGTGAAAAAATTTCTAGACTTGTTTTTTTTTTTTAATGCATGCAGAGTTATACTCCGGTCTGAAGAATACTGCAGCAATGAAATACCCAAATGCTTAACTAGTAAGAAACGTTTAGTGATTTGGCAACCCAAACACAGTTGTGCGACAACAGATCTTGTCTGTTTTAATTTGTTTATGTTTCTATCCCCCAAGGGTTAGGTATTCAAGGGTTCTACAGACAAGCGCTTTCCCTATGTTATAGCTCTCTGATATACATGTGGGGTCCAACAATAGTACTTGGTCCAATATCTCAAGGCACTAACTAAGGAGGATAGACCGTACCCTTAGCCGTACTACCTAACTACCCAAATACTAGAAAGTATCTTCTCGAGTGTTGTTCTCGGTGGCACTATAGCAGTCAGGTGACCGATCGGTTTATCTAAAGAGGGCTTTAGTAAATCTAGGTCGATCCATACACACGCACTATTTGATGCACTACCACTCGAAGGGGTATCAATAGGGGTTACAAGGGTGGCCAACATATGTGCACTTAAGAACCACTTGTATTTCCTACGTGTATGAATCCCTCAACCACGGGTTTATGGGAATAACAATATATCTATGTGGCTTAAAGACGCCAGAATACGTCTCTACCCTGAAAAAATAATTCCACAATTTCTGCCAAGGAAAGTGCTCTGATACCACTTGTAATATACCAGATATAAAAAGTATGCAGAACATAAATAAAATGCTAGAAATCGCAAAATAACAGTAATATAACCAACATAATCTCCACAATAACAAATAAATGATATAAGAACAACAACAAAAATAACACTTTGATTCTGAAAGCAATGTTCATGGGCCTCTTTGAGGGGGCAACCTCCAGTCGAGCAGTGCTCTGTTACAATAATCTCCAAGCTAGGGTTTTCATACCCTTGACCCTTATTTATACTAAATATGTCTATCAAGAGAAGCATCTAGAGGAAGATCCTTCTAGAAGCAAAAGATTCTATTAGGTCTTCTTACATCCACCTTATTCTATTTTATTGAAAGGCCTTATTAATATTGACCTTTATTACATCCAAATATATTTCTCTACCTATGTGAGGGTTAGGACCCTAACAGCCTCATGAATCATGTCTTCTGTCCTTTTCTCCGTCATTATGTCTTAGTTTTCTTCGATGACATCCTCATATATAGCAAGACCTGGACATAACATCTTGTTGATGTGGATCAAGCTCTCCATCTACTCTCTCAACACCAAATTTTCTTGAAACAGTCTAAATGTTCTTTTGGCGCCTCAGAAGTAGAGTACTTGGGTCATCTAGTTGGCAAGGAGGGCGTTAGGGTGGATCCTAAAAAGATTGAAGCTATGCAAGACTGGCCTCACCCAAAGAATCTCAAAATCTTGCATGGATTTCTAGGCTTAATAGGTTATTATCGCAAGTTTTTTAAGAATTAAGAAAAGATTGCAGCACCTCTCATTGCTCTCCTAAAAAAGAACTCTTTCACTTAGACTCCAGTTGCTGCTCAAGATTTTCAAACCTTGAAGATGGCCATGTGCACCACTCCATTCCTGGCCCTTCCTAATTTCACAAAGACCTTTGTCTTGAAATGTGATTCTTCAGGGAAAGGAATTGGTGTTGTCCTTATGCAAGAGGGTCGGCCTTTGGCCTTTACAAGAAAGAAACTATCTAAAAGAAATCTGGGCAAATCTATCTATGAAAAGGAAATGTTGGCTATTCTTCATATCGTTGATTTGTGGCACCCTTATCTATTGGGGAAACACTTCCAAATTAAGACAAACCATCAAAGCCTCAAGTATTTTTTGGAACAATGCATTTCCTCCCCGGAGCAACAAAAAAGGGTAACTAGGCTATTTGGCTATGATTATGAGATCATTTACAAGAAAGGAAAAGAAAATGTGGTTGCAGATGAACTTTCCCACAAATATTAAGATACATGATCCCTTTTTTCTCTTTCTTTCATTGTACCATATTGGCCCCAAGTTGTTCGCTAGGAATGGATACAAGATCCCAAATGTTCACAGATGATCCAATAATTGTAGTACAGTGCTCCATCTCCCCCAGGGTACTCTTGGCTCCATGATGAGCTTCGATACAAAGGTCATTTGTATTTAAGTAAACAATCAAATCTTAAATCCATGGTACTTTCTGAGCTTCATGCTACACCGAAAGTGGGGCACTTCGGGTTCACCAAAACCTATGACAGGGTCAAACATTCTTTTTTCTAGGATGGTATGAAACAAGACATTCATAATTTTGTTGTCGAATGTGATGTGTGTCAACACAACAAGGGAGAAACAGTCAAATATTCGGGCACACTACAACCGCTCCCAATTCCACCTGCTATTTGGAAGGACATCTCTATGGATTTTATTACTAACTTACCCAAATCGGGAAATAAATCAGTCATCATGGTGGTTGTTGATCGCCTTTCCAAGTATGCTCATTTACATTCTCTTCAACACCCGTTTACAGCATCCACAGTGGCTCAAATTTTCATGGATCAGGTCTTCAAGCTCCATGGCATGCCACACTCTATTGTTTATGATCACGACCCAACTTTCACAAGCAATTTTTGGCAAGGATTGTTCAAGATACAAGGCACCCAATTGCATCTCAGTACAACTTATCCTCCCCGGACTGATGGTCAAACATAAGTTGTCAACAAGTGTTTGGAAACATATTTGAGGTTTTTTTCCTCGGAAAAGAAAAATTAGTGGGCTCAATGGTTACCCCTAGATGAGTTGTGGTACAACAATTCATAACATACAACTACATGCATTACTCATTTTGAAGCGGTATATGGATAGAAGCCACCTTCAGTTCTCTCATACTTACCTGGTCGCCACACGTCCCTCCACTGATCTGACAGTTCTGAACTGATTCGGAAATACTGTAGGTCTGGGTCTGAGACATCTTCAATGCTTCGTGCTTTGGGGATATGAGAGAGTTGTTCCTTATGCTTTGAAATTGTGATGGGTAAAATGTTGGGAGAACCTAACTATACACCACGTGTTCATCTAGGATGAATGGCTAAGATCACTCTCGACACTTTGGGGCCTGTCTCGTCGAATGGTAAACATTAGCACCCCTCCTTTAGGCCTACTCCTTTGTGACCAGGCACCAAAACCATGAGCCTAATTCTGGGCATTTTCAGCATTTCGGATTCGAGGTTTCAGGAGGTGCAAAGACGAGGTGCGCTTACCCCTTGAACTCCTGAATGCTAACATGACATGGATGTGCGTCGTGCGCCCTTCATATGAATGACCCAAATAGTATTCGCTATTATAAAAAAGGGGCGCTGCCCCCATTTACAGGCTCACTTGATGTGACCTGGTGCTAGGATCGTGGGCTTGGCTCCAAAGGTGCTTTCAAAATTTCTTCGATCGACGATTTCAGCTGTAAAGAAGGGGAGGCTCCTTGTCTCCCAAAACACCGATCCCCAATATGTCGACTGACTGCCACCTGTCTCAACTGGATCAGATGACCCAGATTTACCATGAACTATTGGTGCTATCCTTCGTGCTAAATCCTGGACAACTTGGCAACCCCAAAATCCTGTTGCACGTCGATCAGTTTTATAGGTGGATCTCGGCTACTGACATCAAAACTTCACCCGCTCTCTTGACTTGTGATTTGAAAAGAGATTATCCTACATTGCACTGGGGTGCTTCCCGTGTAACCTGAAGGCCTGGGTATTTTTTGAGCCCAAGACAAATAATGCCACTAACATTAGGCCCCATGGGGGATAGATTCGTCCCTATGATGCTCTAAGAACTCATTCTGTAGTTTCAGTGCCTTGCTATTGGGCTATGGATTCATTTCAAAAAATGAACAAATAACTAAAGGACAATATTTACAAACAAAGGAGCCGTCTAAGGCTCAAACAAAACATTTCTTCAGAAAATGCCCATTTACTGGGTTGTTGAAAACCTCTTCACCCTCCAGATCGTGCAACCGGTACGTGTTGTTTAAGAAGAGCTCAGAGATTTTGAAGGGGCCTATCCAGAGGGCATCAAACTTGTTATGTTTTCCCTTATCCTGTCTGGGTGCATCCCACTTAAGTACCAAATCCCTAATCTCAAACTCCTTCTTCTTGACCTTCCTGTCAAAATCCTTTTTGACCCCTTGCTGATGACTATGAGCTATGTCCCTCACCTGTTCCCTGATCTGTTGTACTTCTACTATCTGATGAATCCTTCTGATCATATGATCTGACTCTCCTTCATAATATTGAAAGAAATTTTCCACAGGTAAGGAAAGATGAGTGGGAAAAATCACCTCTGCTCTGTAAACCAGCTGAAAAGGTAAGGTGCCTAGGGATTTCTTCGTTGTCACTCGATCATCCCATTAAAAAAATTTCAACTTTGAATCCCAGGCCCTTTTTTTGTCCTCCAATAGTCTTTTGATGATCCTTATCAGGCCCTTGTTGGAGGACTCTGCTAAACCATTGCCCTGGGGATAGTAGCGGGTGGAGTGAATTAGCGAGATATGGAACTGCTCGCATAACTTAATAAGAGGTTCATATTTTAAAGAAGCAGCATTATCAGTGATGATCCTTTTGGGACAACCAAATCTGGCTATGATATCCTCCAGGAAGCTGATAATTACTTTGTGGGATGTACTTCTGGTGGGGGCAACTTCTATCCACTTGGTGAAATAATCTGTTGAAGTCATGATCCATCTATGCTAGCCACTTGAGGGAGGATGAATTTCCCCGATAAAGTCTAACCCCCACTAGTGAAAAGGTGTTGAAGCTATCATAGGCTTTAGTGGTAGTGGCCCAAGCTGTTGTTTCCCTGAGAACTTTTGGCATTTGATGCAGGCCCTGATTTCTCTACTGACATCAACAAATAAAGTGGGCCAGTAATACCCAGCCCTAAGGATTTTGTGAGCTGTGGTCTTCCAGAAAATATTCCCCCCACAAAGGCCTCTATGGAAATCAAACATAACTTTATGGGCTTCTGGTGGGTTCAGACATCTCAGCAACACTCCTAGGGGGTCTCTCCAGTATAAGACTTGCCCAATGAGGCAATATCTTATTGCCTTAAGCTTTAAATATCTTGCCTTACTTTTACACATTCCATCCTAGGGATTCAACTCCTGCAGAAAGTACAAAATGTCATGATACCAGGCACACTCTGCCAGTAATATGCCTTCCTGAGAGCATTGGCTGGGAAAATCAGCTTGTTGAATTCCTAAGTAGGTATTGATGAAACTAACACCCAAGGCTTCGTAATTGGATTCAGTCGGTAGCTTGGCTAAACCTTGCCCTTAAGAAACTTGGTGGGCTTTACTTCCAAGTCAAATTCCAGGATTCTATCTATCCATCTGCCTCTTCTCCCATCTATATCGGGTTGCACAAGGATGTCCTTCACAAAAGTCGAAGGAATGTATGTGGTTACCTTTGAGTGCAAGACATAGACTTTGAAAGATTTGAGAGATTTCACTAAGGCATAGGCCTACTTCTCCATGATTTCATACCTGATCTCTGCATATCTTAATTCCCTACTGAATAAGGCAATGGGTTTCTCTCGTCCTTCCTCATTTTTTTGCAATAACATTGCTGCTACCGTATCGAAGGAAGCAAAAGAAAAAACTAGGAAAGGTTTGGAATAATCAGGACTAATAAGCACATGCGCCTCATTTAGTGCCCTCTTTATTTGGAAAAAAGATTCCCTGGGTTCAGTGGTCCATTTCACTTTGTTTTCCTTTCTGAGCATGGTTGTGATGTGTTTTACTAGTTCAGAAAAATTTGAGACGAATCTCCTCAGGAAATTAATCTTTCCTAAAAAGGCCTGAACCTCTTTTTTAGACCTGGGAAGTGACAGGGCTTGAATTGCCTCCACTCTACTGGGATCAATCCTCACTCCTTCCGCTGATACTATATGGCCTAACAGCTTGCCCTCCATCATAGCAAATAAGGATTTCTTGGGATTTAGGGAGAGACCAAACCCCCAACACTTCAAGAAAACCTTCCTTAAGGGATGGAAATGCTCTCTATCATACCTGGAGAAGACTATGATGTCATCTAGGTAGATCACTACAAACTGGTCTTTCTCCCCGATGAAGGCTATATTCATGGCTCACTGAAATGTTGCTCCTGCATTCATGAGTCCAAAAGGCATTTTGGCGTACATGAACATACCCCAAGGAGTGGTGAAGTCTGTCTTTTCCCTGTCCTTAGGCATGAACGATATCTGATTATAGCCAGAAAACCCATCGATCATGGATATCCTGGATACACTAGTTACCCTCTACAGTATGTGCTCCATCTTAGGTAGGGGGTAATTGTCTTTCTTTGAGCTCCTGTTCAGGTTCCTGAAATCAAAACAAAGCATGATTTTTCCACTTTTCTTTCTCACCAGAACCAAATTGGCCACCCATTCGAAATATCTCAAGGGGACAATGATTTGGGCATATAACAATTTTTTCACTTCTTTCTCCATGACAGGTAGCAACATGGGATTTATCTGTCTTAGCTTCTGCCTAAATGGCCTAGCTTCTTCCTTCAATGGGATATTGTGTTCAATTATGGATGTGTCATATGTCTTAAGGTCCTTGTATGACCATGAAAACACATCAACAAACTCTCTCAGTAATTCAGTATATTCGGCCCTCTGTTCTCTGGTCAAACTGCTTGATAATTTGACAAACCTAGGCTCCTCTTGTGTGCCAATGTTGCATTCAGTCGTATTAGCATATTCATTTGAAACCTTACCCTTTACAGACACATCATTCCCATTGAACAGTCTTTCTAAAGGGATTAGTCCCCTTGGAATGTGATTTCTAGGTAGCTGAATAATCTGGTGATTAGCAATTTTATTTAAAAACACCTTAGGGTGAGGGTCACCTTCTGGGTCGGGATCCTGATCAATGTGCAATGCAGAAAATTCATCAAGAGATTGGAGAAATTTTTCGATTTCTAGGTCATCTTCAAATACCTTCCAATGCTTGAAGTTATCCAGTACAGAGGGCCTATATCTTATTTCAACATCATATTTGACCAGAGGCTGCAGAGGAACTTTGAGAAAACTAGCTGAGACAGCTAAAGAATCGGCTGAAGTATTCTCCCCCCTCGGAATGAAAGAAATGTTAAAGGCCAAGAAGAAATTGTCAATTAGGTCCCATACCTCATTTTTGTAATTCTTGAGCCAGGGATTATTAGCACGATATGCATTTCTGACTTGTTGGATAATCAACTCAACATCTCCAAATATTGATATTTCTTTAATTCCCATTTATTTTGCGGCCCTCATACCCAGAACAAGAGCTTCATACTCTGCCACATTGTTGGTGGTTTCGAATTCTAGCTTGTATGACAGGGATATGGTCTCTTGAAAAGGTGTTATGAAAACCACCCCAGCGCCAGCGCCTTCACTAGAAGAAGCTCCGTCGAAAAACATCTTCCAAATAGAGGTGGTTGGAGGAGGTATCTCTTGATTAAGATTGGGCTTCTTTCTGATCTGTAAAGGGACCTCAGGAGTTTCAGTGATCTGCAACAAACTAGACCCTAAATCAGTGTCAAGTGCAAAGATGGGGTGATTAGTGGGGTTTTCTTCATTACTAACAATATAGGCTAGCTGGGCTTCCCTATACAACCTTTTGTGTTCCCCTTCAAAGACTGGGATGGTGGTATATGTGAGATCCATATGTAATGTCCCTCCAAGTCTTTTAATCCAATACCTAGACAACATCATGCCAAATTTGGGGGGAACGTTAGCTATCACAATATCCATGACCACACTCTTCATGGGAAGCTAAAACAAAGAAACCACTAGGTCTTTGCTGACTCCTAGACACTGAACTCTTCTTGAATCAAAAGAGTACAAGTCATGATAGGCCTTTGTCACTTCCAGTCCTAGTTCTTCCATGACTACCTTGGGCATAAGGTTATGGGAAGCTCCTGAATCCATGAGGCAATTATGCAACACTTTATCATGTATGTTCAGGGAGGTGTAGAAGGGAGGGGATGAATCATCTCTGTCTTCTACCATGGGACCTAGGATGATAGCTGGTTTCTCATCTTGAAGGTTCACTGAGTCAAAGGAAGGCTAGGGGGACTCATATTGTAGCAACTTGGAGAGGGACCTTTTGAAATCTTCATTTTTAACAAGTTCAGATAGGGGTACAAGAATTCTAATCTTTTGAATCTCATGCTCAAAATTGAAGGAGGGAAAAGGCTTAGGAGCTTCCCTTACCTCAGTGATAGGCTCCTTGGCTACTAGCAAAGTACTCTGAGTTTTCTTTTCTTTAGTAGTGGCTACTGTGGATTTAGTAGGCCTATCTGCTATGAGGGGCTGGTCTTGGCTGTCAAAGTCTCCTTCTTTTTTTCTTGACCTGAGATTGTATCTGTTAGAGGTGTGACCGTCCATTTCTCCCTTACCTAACCCATGGATTTGGATGTTCATTAGGGATTTTTCATATGCAAACTGAGTCAAATGGGGAAAAGGAGGAGCTTCTTCAACACAATGAATTTTGGGGTCAAAATCATCTATCTCCTCCCCTCCCTCATGAGTAACCAGGTTATTTTGGAGAGGGGTTTGAATCCTTTTATCTTCTCTATCTTTTTCCCTTTGTTCCCTTGGGAAGGCCCATGGTCCATTGTTATCAAGTCTCCTGAAACCTCTACCATCAACATTCTGGGGATTTCTGTACATGGGCTTCCCTTCTAACTCCCACCTCTCCATTATAGAAGAAAGTGACTTTAGTATTCTAGCTGTCTCATCTGTCTGAAGGGGCAGGGGAGAGGAGTTGGATGAGGAAGCTCCAGGCCTCTTCTTGGATATGTTTCTACCAGCAGTGTTCCTGAGTCGGTCAACAACCAATATATTAGATTGTATCTCCATGGCTTCATCTTGCATATGGGCCAGAGTAGTGGCTCTTCTTTCCCTCAACAGGAGGTAGAAATTGGGATCAAAGGTGCTAGCATAAGTGATATTTGCAGAAGCTTCGAGGGTTTTATCTCAGCAGGGATTTTGTTGTACATTTTATTAAATATCTTGGAGAAGTCAGAGACAGACTCTCCTTCCTTTCTCTTCAAAGAACCAAACTCTGTCATGTAATACATGAAGTCTTTTTTATCTCCCCACTGTCTTAAAAAGGAATTATCTAAAGCTTCAATTCCATCAATAGATCTAGGAGGCAGGGCCTTGAACCACTTTCTATCCTTGCCTTGAAGGCTATGGACAAAAATCCTCATCCATACGTCTGCATGCATGATGACATTATCATCTATGAAATGGTAAAAGGGTTCTAGGTTTTCTTTTGCAGTTATGTCCCCCTCACCTATAAACTTGGGCAGCTGCTTGAGGTAACCATCTGCTGGAAGGGTGTTGAGAGGTTGCGGTAGCACGAGGGGAGCATACCTAGCGGCTATAATGGCCTCCATTATGGTCATAGGGGGATTTTCTCCTGCCATAGGTATATTGTGTGGAGGAGAACTCGGAGGAGAAGGAGCTCAAAAAGGGGATACTGGGGATGAGCTTCTTAGGGGAGTGGGAAACAATAGGGGATTTAGGGAGAAGTCTAGTGAGCTTAGGTTGGTTTATGTTTCCCTTTGCGCAGAAGCGACAACAGTAACGAGAGGAGGAGAAGTAAATCCAGGAGTGGGGAAATCTTCTGTGGTCCTGAATCTATGCCAAGGTACAACTTTAGGAGAAATGGGTGTGACAAGGATTTCTCCCTCTAACCCTAGACCAAGGGGGGAAACCTCAATAGGAACACTCCCGAAATTCAGGAAACGAGAAACTTCAAAAAACGGTCTYCTAGGAAACTGAGGAGGAGAAAATGGAGTTCTTACATAAGGAGATGGAGGATTACCTGATTCAACGGTGATAGATTCTCCTTCAGAGGCCTTTCCTTTTCCCAGTACCACCTTCCGATCAGTCTCAGGTGTAGCTAGAGGTAGCTGTGGATGGGACCGTGTGTGCCTACCTATGAAAGCCACAATTGACATGGCAGGTTCATCACAGTGGATTCGTCACAATGGAGTCTCCAGGTGCACAGTAGCAATCTTAAAGGGCTCTGATGCCTGATGCACCTTCAGAATCAGAAGCTCAATGTCGTTCAATCCCAGGGAAGATTTTCAACTTCGTCGCTGGAAACAATGCCAGAAATGTTGGCGATGAAAGTCACTCCTAGATTGTGGCAGGAGTAGAGCCCGACGCCCATTAGTTTATGTCACAATTTGTGTATGAAAGGGGTGATCGAATGGAAGTAAAATTGGACGATATAGTTTCAACTCCAAAACTAGGACAGACATGGATGGGCAAGTGAGGTATTAGATATACTCCAGATAGTGAGTTGTAGTAAGGGTGAGTAGGGGGAAGACTTGTATCAGAGAGATGCAAAGGTATGTTGTCAACATCAAGTTTCTAACAGACTATAGGAGAAGGCATTTAAATGCAAGAACTTCTTACATTCAAACACAGAAAACCAAAGAATACAATAGTGCCACAATAAATCCCTTATCATAACACAACTGCAATAATTCATGTGAATTATTCAATCATGAACTCCCTCAGTATGAGATGAAAACTAGATGGAATAAGGAAACTATCTTTCACTAAACAATAAATCTTACATACATATGCATAACAAGAAAACTAGAGTGCCTATTAAAACATTACAATTGGGAGCTTCGCTCTACCATCGATGGATTGAAAAATATCAAAACTAAGTATATACACTTCTAAACATTTGCCCAACATAGGCCTACTGGACTTTCGGGGTGAGGAGTCTCTTCAATCAAATCTGGCCTACACTCCTCTTTCATACACCACCTTAACTCTGCATGGCTCGCGCCAGGGGGTAGCTGAGCCCTTAAATGCTGAATTAGTGTGCGCAGGCTTCCCTGGTGAGTTGAGGACTCGACGTGGATTCCATGAAAAGAACCAGTACAGAAGACCATCTCGGGTAGGCTTTCGGTCGGGACACCCATACTTTGCAATTAATGAGTGAGGGGAGGTTTCAACCACCCTCTTTCTTCTTCATTCATTCCTAGCAGGTATCGAGATATAGATTATGTCGAAACAACATTTGGAGAACACAATGCCCCACTTCTAGAACTCAACTCGGTGCTTTTGGCCTACCCTTTGTACAGTCCTTTTTACATTCTCAAGTGACCATGGGACGTGACTCTACGTCTATCTTCCAGAGTTATTTCAGCGTTTAGGGGCTCGTGGATAGGAAAGAGCAAGTCTTATTTCTTCGAAATTGCGATGGGCGAAATGCCAGGAGGACCTAATGGTCGCCACGCGTCCCTCCACTGATCTAATGGTTCTGAACTGATTCAACAATACTGTGGGTCTGGGTTCGAGATGTCTTCGATGCTTCGTGCTTTGGGGATATGAGAGAGTTGTTCCTTATGCTTTGAAATCATGATGGGCGAAATGCCAGGAGGACCTAATCGCACACCACGTGTTCATCCAGGATGAATGACTAAGATCACTCTCGGTGCTTTGGGGCCCATATCGTCAAATGGTAAACATTAGTGCCCCTCCTTTAGGCCTCCTCCTTTGTGACCAGGTTCCAAAACCATGAGCCTAATTCTGGGTGTTTTCATCGTTTCGAGATTCGAGGTTTTGGGAGGTGCAAATACGAGGTGCACTTACCCCTTGAACTCCCGAATGTCGATGTGACATGGATGTGCGTCGCACGCCCTTCAGATGAATGGCCCAGATAGTATTCTCTATTATAAAAAAGGGGGGCTGCCCCCATTTACAGGATCACTTGATGTGACCTGGTGCTAGGACCATGGGCTTGGCTCCAAAGGTGCTTTCGTCATTTCATCGATCGATGATTTTAGCTGTAAAGAATGGGAGGCTCCTTGTCTCCTGAAACAACGATCCCCGATACGCTGACTAACTGCCACCTGTCTCAACTGGATCGGATGACCTAGATTTACCTTGAACTATTGGTGCTATCCTTTGTGCTAAATCCCAGACAACTTGGCAGCCTCAAAATCCTAATGCACTTCGATCAGTTTTGTAGATGGATCTCGACTGCTAACATCAAAACTTCGCCCGCTCGCTTGACTTGTGATTGGAAAAGAGATTCTCCTGCGTTGCGCTGGGGTGCTTCCCATGTAACCTACATGCCTAGGTATTTTTTGAGCCCAAGACAAATAATGTCACTAACAGACCCCCTCAAAGTCCAAGCTATCATCGAAATTCCACCTCCCCAGAATTTACGACAACTTCAAAGTCTTCAGGGAAAAGCTAAATTTCTTAGACACTTTGTCCTAGATGACACCATACACGCACATGGTTTCCTTCACTTGTTACTTCATGACATCCCTTTTCACTGGGACGAACACGCCCAACAATCCTTTGACAATATTAAAGCAACACCTTCAAATGCACCTTTAATTAGTGCACTTGACTACAATCGCGACTATATCCTCTATGTATCATCATCAGCGGTATCAGTAGCCGGCATCCTTGTCTGGCTCGGTGATGAAAATTGTTAACATGTCATTTATTACATTAGTAAAAGCCTCTCAGGGTCACCCTTGAAGTATAAACAAGAAGAGAAACTTTCTCTTGCAGTTGTCCTCGCAGTCCAGAAACTGTACCATTACATTCTTCTTCGCACCACAAAGGTCGTCGCAGATTCCAACCCTATGCAGTACTTGCTTAGCCATCGACAAGTTAATGGAAAATTTGCTCGATGTATCATTATTCTTCAGGAGTATGACCTCGAGTTCTCAACACCTAAGAGTAAGAAGGCCCTCATTCTCACCGAACCTATCATGACCATCCCCTCTCACACCACCAGTGCCCCCGTCAACACCGACTTTCCCAAAAAACATCTCTTTTACATCACATCGGATGATCATTGGTACGGTGAACTCCTCATCTATCTCTGCACTCAAAATTTTTGTAACCACCTTTCACGCAATGACCATCATCGTATTCGCCATCAGGCCCCCGCTACCTCCTCATCGAAGACATTCTATATCGGTGGGGCATCGACACCATTCTTCGTCGATGCTTGAATATTGACGAGGCTGATAGAGTCTTAAACGACTGCCACAACAGCACATGTGGGGGGCATATTTCGGGTATATCCACTGCTCAAAAGATTATCTAAGCCAGTTACTTTTGGCCTACCTTATTTCATGATTGCATTCATGCCATGAAACGATGTAAGCAATGTCATCTCTATGCCAACAAATCCCGCACTCCCCCCACTCTTCTTCACCCTTTCATTACTGCCGACCCTTTTTGTAAAAGGGGCATCAACTTCATGACTTGTAATCCCCCCTCCAGCAATGGTCACAAATACATCATTTTCACCGTTGATTACTTCACTAAATGGGTAGAAGCTATGACCACTTTCAACAACACCGCTGACACTACAACATGTTTTTTCTTTAACCATGTCATATCCTGCTTTGGATTACCCCTCCAACTCATTTCCGATCATGGGAAACACTTCAAGAATGAGATCTTCGTTGAACTCTCATCTCGATTAGGATTATCTCACGATTTTGCCTCACCATATTACCCTTAGTCTAATGGACAGGTCGAGGCATTTAACAAAGTCCTCAAGACCATGTTACATCGCACGGTTAATAAACATAAATTTTTTTTGCATCATATGTATATTCTATGCTATGGGCTTACCGAACGGTTGTGAAAACCACTACTGGTTTCACACCATTTCATTTATTCCATGGGGTTGAGGCCACTCTTCCCATCGAGTGTGAAATTCCCACCTTACGCACCGCAATTGAGTTATTACCCAACATTGCTTCAATGGAGCAGTGCTTGCTGAACTTGGAGTCTCTGGATGAAGATCGTCAATCTTCCTTACAAAACAATGAGGTAGCTAAAAAATGATCTAAGGCTACCTTTGATCGCCATGTCAACCTTCGATCATTTTGCGAAGGTGACCTCTTCCTGGCTTACGACATCGCTCATGATACCTTTGGCCACGACAAATTTGAGTCACTTTGACATGACCCATACATCATTCAACATTGCCTCACCAAAGGTGCATATATCCTGGCCTCTCCCAAAGGCCTCTCTCTCAAAGAACCCGTCAACGGGTTGTATCTCAAGAAATTTTACGCTTAAAAGTAGTCATTCTAATTTAGGTTATTTCTTTTCTAGCGTTTTTAATCTTTTTTCTCCTTCCCTCACGTCTAAACTATTCTTTGTGCTATTAACAGATGCTTCCTCCACCAGCTTACCACATCGGTTACGTCGATGACACCAACTATTGGACGCAAAATCTCGCTTCGGCTGCTTTGGCTCTCTACACCCCCTCACATGAAATTCTCCATTCGAGCAGCATATGTTTGGGGTCAACAACCAACAACCAATCTGAATACACTGTTGTCATTGGCCTCCTGGCCAACGCCCAACATCATCATATTCGTCACCTTAGCGTCTTCCTCGACTCTCAACTAGTCGTTCTCCAGCTCAACAATGTGTACCGCGTCCGTGATCCTTGCCTCTTTCGCAAGTACCTGCAGGTTAGGCTTTTATCTCGACATTTTGATTCCATTACATTTATAGATATTCCAGAACAATTGAATCAAATTACAAATAACCTAGCTAATATTGTGTTAGACTGGCATATATCACATCAAGCTACACATACATAACCATCAAACACAAACTTGTCACAACATATACATAGAATAGACATCATCAAAACATTAACCAAAAACATGTAAACACCACATCGATCTCAAAAATGTATACTCATGTATATATAAAGGTCCATAGTGCCATCCGACTATTTACATACAAAAAATACAAGTATCTGCAGGCCAATGAAGCACCTCGGTACAAAATGGGCTCACCAGCCTATATACAAAAAATATATATACATCAAATACATCAGAGCACCACTCACGGTGCCTCTAGTGCACCACCGCCAACTCCTCCCTCAGGCAGTGGTGGCCCACCACCACCTGCCCCAAGAGGTGGTGGTCCCCCCCTGCCGACCTTCCCTGCCCCGGTGGTAGTCGACCGGTCATCAACGCCACAGCCACTGTTGTCCATCGTACTATGGCCCGCCATGGCGGAAATACCCCCACACACTGCTCAAGGAAAGTCTCATCCTGGATGCGCGACCATATGCCCTCTGGCATATCCTATAATACCATCTCCAAACGATAGCGTATGTCCTCAAAATCAACTCCAGCCGCCGCTGGAGGCACATGTGATGGCCCAACACCAAGGTCATCAAACCAGCACCTCCTCTCTACCCTCTCAGGCTTAGCTGGTCACACCGTGACATCATCACGTCGATGTCTCTCTCCCTGCAGCGGTCTCTGCAACTCCACCTCATGCCTGCGAGGTGCCTCATCTGCACATGCAAACAAACACTAGATAGTATCAACATCTCTATCATATACATAAGGCATGCCATCTCAAAAAACACAAAACATACATATCAACATCATCAAATCAACCTACCTTGATGGTCAAAAACCTCCCTTGGAGGTAGCACCATATATGGATCATCCCGGAAGTCAACCCCGACATAAGGGTACCGAAGTATCACCTATGGCATCTACCTCCATACCTGCACTACCTCTGCAGTAAAAAAGTGGCCACCCTCTCCACCACCATGACGCAGCAACATGAACGACCATTGCCTCAATCGTGGATCACGTGCCCTAGGTGCACCCAATGGAATCCTTGAGTGCAACATCGACACCCTCTCTACGAACCAGGCCACCAGGATGGACCCGAAGGAAAACTCTCCCATATCAATAGACCGATAGTGATCCAATTGCACCACCATCCTTGCATGTAGAGTCAGTCCCCAAGCAAACTGCTCACCAGCCAATACCCTCCCGAGCACCAACAAATGGCCCCCACTAATCCGCTGGGTCGCCAGTGACCCATATACTCTCACAATCATCACTGCTATACAATGATGTGCCAGAGAATCTATAGACCCCACGGTCACAACCGTCCCAGACATAAAGTTCTGACCTGAATAGTGTCTCTGGCCAACGGTCGCTAGGTCCAGATCCCTCAGTAACATCGGCTCCGTCAGTAGGGGAACTCCCCAAAACGGAAGCCCAGTCAAGAAGTATACATCCTCCACCACAGTGAGGGGGATCTACTTTCCTCGAACAAGGAATCAGTGAGCTCAGGACTCCACATCTGAATCAGGAACTGCAGGAGATACTCTTGCACCCGTATCAACAGGAACTCAAAGAACTTTAGCAGACCATAGGCTGCCAAAGTCACTCGCACACCTGGGTCCTCAATCACCATAGCGTCTTGTAGCTGGGACCAATATCACTCTTGCCAACCCACTAGCATCGAGCAAACTGTCCACCTATAGCCACAACAAAGAGTCTTATATCAGCCCACGAGACCATCAACAACATCACAAAGATCAATTTACACCTGTTAGCTTAGCCTCTAAGGCGTGGCTATTTTAACCTACAGGCATGCATGAGTGCACACCTGTTCACTACACAAGCGTGCTCTCAGGCATGCCTATTACCTATACAGGCACGCTCTCAAGCATGTCTGTTACCTACACAGGTGCTCACTGGTGTGCGCTTGTCCATGCCACATCCAGGCACAAATGCACAGTTGTACAACCGATAGGAATGCACATAGTGTGCGCCTTTAAATCCCTCAGTGGCACCCCTATGCACGTATATCCGATGGGAAGGCGTGCACATGTACTCACCTACTCCCATATCACCCGCGCATGTGGGGCCCACACCCACAAAAACCCTCTGTATGACCCTCTGTACAGCCCTTGCCCAAAAAATAGAAACCTATTTCTATGCAAGATGATCAGACCAATAACCTGATGCTCACTAACCACCAATCAGATGCCTCATCCTCTCTGAATCTCCAAATCTCCTCTAAAAACTGCTCGTCTAGTCACTATTGCAGTAGGTACAAATGAGGTGGCAATGTGGGCCCTACAGCTATATATAAGCCTTTTTTCCAAACTTCCACTCACCATTTCGGGAGACCGCGGTGTCCTTTTTTCAATCCATCTTCAGCCATGGGATCAACATCCCATCATCTACATCACAACAGTCCCTAGGCCTATTTTCATCCTGAGCCCCCGGGGTGCCTTTTTTTTCACACCCTGGTCAGGTACGCATGCGTATATTCACGCTTATCAAATATATACTCATATATTTGATTCTCTTTAGATATTTTTCACTTTGGGTATTTGGTTTTCATGTGTACAGGTACTTGATCATCACACATCGGCACAACACCTTTAGATATATACTCAGCACTAGCATGTAGTCTTTCCCTCTGTATCGCACTTACATTTCCAGTCACACCCTCTGACATTTGCCTCTAGGATCCCCATTCCCATCTCTGCAGTACCCACACCTCCATTTGCATCTTCAGTACTGTCACCCAGTAGCATTCTTCCTCACATGATTTGTCCCATTCATAGCACCTTGTGGCACTTCTGACACATGTTGTTTTTCAAAACCCTTTAGGGATGGGAGTCCCGATAGTCTTTCATCATGTCGCAAATCACCCACATACTCTTTCTCCTCATTTTTCCATCTTTTCCACACAGAATCCTAGATTCTCTCTTTACGGTTCTATTTTTTTTTACTACACCTCCACAGTATCATGAACCATACACTTCATCCACAATTAGTTTGCCCATATGCAAATCTCCTTTCATTTCACCTACCTCATACAAAAACTCACCAATGGGGCCCCCACCCTTCATCATCTTTCCGAGCAAAATATGCCCTGCATGAGCCACCCATATCACACTGGGGCACCCGTTTCTGTATTTGTACATTCCTCCCCAAAATTATTCATTATTTATTATACAAATGCCTTTATTTCCAGTCATTACATTTTCTTTTTGTCGTCACCTTTGGGAGACCTACTTTCCTTTTTTGGCCAACCGCAACCCATGTCACCCTTAGTTGGGGCACTACTTTTCATCCACCCTTAATGGCATCATCCATATCTTCAGAGTACCCCACAGGTCACTTACCTTTGCCCTCTGAATTTTTTCACCTTGTCCCGCCTCTGGCACAACTTATCTCAGGTCTTGTCATCCCCCTAACACTCGACCTCATTGAACGGTTGTGGCCACTTTCTCTCTCACACATACTCCAACCAAGGGCAGTATTGAGTCTTCCCACATCTTGACTTCATCCATGTACCTCTACCACTTCCCCACCTCAGTAGATTTCATGAAGCCATTTGCTTCTGGGAGTCGCGTCCCACTTTTTGTCGACATCAACACTGTTTCCAGAAGGGTGGCAGTATCTTGATTTTCATTATCCACTCAATGAGAAATCTTGGATGGCACAGGGTGAAACACTATTGCTCCCTACTGTCGTTGACCCCATTAACATTCTACGCCAACACTTTCTCATGTCATGGTGGGTCTTACTTTGCGACTATTGCAGTTATTTCTGTCATTTGCCAAAGACCTCTGAACTTGTCTAGGATATCAATGACCACATAATCGCTGCTACTTATTACCGTGATCACTGCCTACTATTCAAAGTATGTTCATTTGCAGAATTGTCTTCTGCCTTTATCACAACTGGCCCCGAGGGTCCTGCATTTGTCTACACCAACACTTCAGTCATCTTTTTTCAGAGTTACATGATACGAGCATGGGGCATGCCCACCTCATTTGTACACAGTTTTATATTTTACACACCTCATGGAAGGTCGAGTCCTACCGGTTCCTTTTTCCCTCCAATGGATCACTCTGGACGATCACACTATTTCTCTCTCTTACAACAACATTCTCAGTAGAAGAAACATTGATGGATTTTGTCTATACGTGTGCTCCTAACCTCATCCATCAGGGGGCATTTGTTATCACTAAAATTTTGTCCGCACATGGTTACAAGAACTTATCATTGTCAAATAGTGATGAAGTCATTCATGGACCTGAATTAATACCACAACATTAAAATAAGGTCAAAAACTATATAAAGTAGTGAAAAATTGAAGAGTTTTATGTAGACATTGGGCCCGCGCACGCATGCGTGTAATGGGAACGTATAAATCATGCACAGGTGCATGATGCACAACTGTTAGCGCAAAAATATGCGCACCTGCTAAACAATGCATTTATGAGAGTGGTCAACCTCCCACACACTTATGGTTCAGCTCCCAAGCTGATTTGACCTTCAAATCCGGACTGGATCCGACTGGTGGGTTGGTCAAAGACCTAAGAATGCCCTAAATGGACTCTTTTCACACTACAACGTAGTTTAACAATAACCCAAAGCAATGCTATAAAAATCCATGAATGCAACTCATTTTTTTAAGGAATTCAAAGTAATGTTATGCTGCCTCTATTGTTTTTAGGACTCCATCCTTGTCAAGAACATATTGGCACCATTACATTGGACAATCCACCTCACCATTGAGTGGATTTGTAAAGAGTTCTTTCATCACCATTTTTCATTTTTCTTTGTTGTAAGAAGATCTAGATAGTGAGGGTCCAAGAGCCTTCCCTTGGAGGAAGAAGGGACTCATAGTCCCCTTTCTTCTTGGTGCTTTGTTTTCATTAATAGATCAGCCTCAAACATTGGTGGCATGGGTCTTTTGGTTCTTTTTGTTTCTATGTCCCTATGCTCATGAATTTATTTTTTATTGCTTCTCTTAGTTTAATTCTTAATTGTATTTTTTATTTTCTTTCCCTAACTCTTTTCTTTATAGTTGTCCTTCTCAACAGACCCAATTGAGCATGCAAGCACCTCTGTTTTTCTCACAAGGGTGACGAAAGAGGTGCAACAAATATGTTGGATTGGCATGATAGAGGGAATGAAGAAGAGGATTACTTTGTTGGGAATGACCCGAGGACAGTTATGGCTCCAAGGAAATGTGGTTTACTAAAAATTTTCAAGATTCAGGGAATGAGATCCTAATTGAGACTGTTAGAGTATTTGGTTCACATGTGGGATGTGAATGAACAAGAATTTCACATGGGTGTCCATACACTCACAATATATATAGAGGATATCTATTTCCTGAAAAGGTTGTCTCACCTTGGTTCATAGGTATCGCTCACAGGCACCAAGGGTGGAGGTGAGACGATGTATTACTACGTTTATCATCATTGTGTGCGAGGTACCGAGAAACACAGTGGAAACGTAGCCATGAGGGATGTTCGTGATTTACCATTGAGGACCATTATTTAAACTATTACTCGCATGGTAGGGAGTGATTCTCCCCATATGGATTTGCAGATCCATTTTTAGTATACAATAGAGTGCATGGAACTGAGGGTCTTCAACTTGTGTGAGGGGGTCCTGAAAAGCATGAAAAAACAACTTACCAATTGTCGAAACAGTCAGCTGAATAAATTTGGATATGGTTCCATTTTGATGTCCTTATTTATGGAGAGGGTTCTTGTCCTACATATCTAGGTGGAGTGGGGTATACCCACTCCATAGGATCCATGAATGAAGAGGTGGGTGTATGTTATGGCTTGACATGGTGGTGTTCCCATCGTCAAGTGTGACGATGTCTTCTTCCAATGGCTGAGGAATCAGCTTCTCATGGTGGAAGATTATGCATATGCCAAATTAGATTTATGTGGGGATCTATACCTAGCTCTTCCTAATGGGTCCTAGTGGGAGGACATAGGTAAGAAGGAAAATGTTTGTTTATATAATTTTTTTGATATTTTAATGATATAAAATATTTTTTGTGTTATTTATCCGATGACTAATCAACTGCTCTCAACAATGCAGATGCGAGGCCTTATCATGCATCGGGATCATCTCCCATCCAAAGGTGTGGAGATAGAGGTTTTGTGATGTAGCACCCCTACTCCCCCCATAGGGCTACACGACCTCTCGGTCAAGGATCTCTGATTCTTCAGTCAAATGAACCTTTGAAACCTTAATGGTCTCCTTCTGTATCTAAACAAAAGACCTTTTGGCTTCTTGGTGCAGATATAATAGCACCCGCAACCTTCCCTCTCACTCTCCTGTGAAATCTTGGAGTACTTCTTGTTAGCTCCTTTTTTTGATAAACCCCCTCCTTCTCTCTTTCTCTCAGGGACATTCCCAAGACTTGTGACCTGATTTTCCACAGGTATAACATTTAACTTCACCTCCTCTAGTTCTTCCTTGTCCTCTGGAAAAAGAGCTTCTTCCTCCATGTTGTCATTCTTTATAACTTCTACCTTTCTCTGGGTGATTATGTTGTTTTATAGCTTCATGCTTTGGTTTTTGGAACTTTTCTCTGCTGGTTCCCTTACCTCTGCTTGAATTTTCTCCTCTGTTTCATTGGCTTTGTTTCCTGGCCAATTTCTCTTCAGCTTTCAAGGATGCTTGATAAGTATCCTTGAGTTTGCTAACATAAATCATTCGAATCTCCTAATGTATTTCATATGTCAACCCATTGATATATCTAGCTATTTTTTCATCTTCATTCTCTTTCTGTCCAGCCCTGATGTTTGGTCTGTAAAATTCTTTAGTGTACTCCTTCACTGACAAGATTGTCTATCTCAGGTTTTGCAATCTCTTGAACATATCGATTTGGTAATCCTTTGGGATAAATTTTTCTTTCATCTTGGATACCATCCTATCCTAGTTCTTAATTTTATTCCTAAGGTTGCCCCTTCATTCAGCTTGCAGTTCATCCCACCATAGTGTTGTGTGACCTTTCAATATTGTCACTGCATGCTTCACCATCTTGTCTTCTTCGATATCTTCATAATCGAAGTACTCTTCCATAGCACATACCCAATCCAACAATTCTTTAACTTATAAATTTTCCTCATACATTGGTACCTCTACTCTTGCTCTGACTCCTATTATTGAAACAACTTTCAATAATCAATCTTATGCAACATCCGCTGCTACATTTTCTTCGACCTCTATCTCTTCACTCTCAGATTCATTGATATCTCTAGTGTCTGGTTTTGTTCTCTATGTTGTTTCCATGGTGTCCAGTCTCATTCAGAGTCACCTCATTTATTCTTCCATTTATGCATTCGCTCTACGCCTTCTGGGTGGCATGATTTCACTGTGTGACCTTCTGATGCCTTCAAACAGAAATCAATTTTTCTTGATACCACAATTTGTCTTCTACCTACAAACAAACTCAATATCATCTCTGATACCACCTAATGCAACCTCCCTAATCCCCGCATAGTGATACATGACCTCCCAGTCAAGGATCTATGATTCTTGAGTCAAATGACCCTTTGAAACCTTAATGGTCTCCTTCTGTATCTAAACACAAGCCCTTTCAGCTTCTTGGTGCATGACTAATAACACCCACAACCTTCCATATCACTCTCCTACAAAATCACAGAGTACTAGGCATTAGCTCCTTTTTCTGATAGGACCTCTCTTGATCTGACCTCAGGTGATGACCTCTCATGAACACACAATTATGGGCACGGAAAAATAAGTTTGGGATAAAACTACTTTTTGGCCCACAATTATCCTTGAACATACATGTTTCCTCTTGCCAAAACCACAGTTTGAATTTCGCCCGCCCTCAACATTTTAAATTTCATGCAACTCCTATCCCCAAAATGCTATGATATCATTGATCTCCTGATCTTGATGATACTGTCTGAACTGAAGGTTCAGATATTCCCTTTTCAAATCCATGGACCAGATCTGCCCCTCTTGAAACAATGGATGTGATCTCCTTCATGATTCCAGAATTTGGACTTTTCAAGTATCAAACCCTGCTTTCCTCTGTATGTCAATCTTTCGGAGTTGACGATCTACAGACACTTGTCCTCCTAAATAAATGACCTTTCTTCTACTTCGGGTGTTTGACCTTTAAACTAAATCAACAGTCTTGTGGCCCTCTTCTCGATCAACAATCTATATCTCCTTCGGGTATTTAGACTTCTAATATTCTCAAATCTCAAAATTCACCCTTTTTCCCAATGGATCTTATTCAAAGGCTATAATCAATTGACATGTGTCCACTTGATCTGATGATCAAGGATTTCTTCAATTCTTTACTCAGAGTGCATGGATCTATGCCACGTCTCTCTTGATATGACGATTATGAATTAATTTGGGACTTTACCCGGAGTCCACAGATTCATGCCACATCTCGTCTTGATCAAACGGTCCAAATTCACTTTAGGACTATCAAATGCTTGATATTTGATTTGTCTTATATAATGACTCAGATCTAGTTCGGATGATCACATGATTAATATTTTTCTTCGACTCTCTGGCTCTCTGGAATTTAGAAATCTCAATTCTCAAAACTTGGTAAGTTCTCTCTCTTGTGTGTGTGAATTTCTGAGGCTTCTGAACCTTTCTCTAATCAGACGGTTATTGATCTTTTTCACTGTGATCCAATGACCAATTTCTCTCCTCCTATTGATCTTTTGATTTCTTCCGACTTAGAATATTTATTAGTATTCAAAGGTTTCGACCATTTCTCCTCCTATGAATCTGACTCTTGGATATCATCAACACTTATGAAAGTGATATCCCTTATGAGCTTGATCATTAAAGTATTTCGACTTTCCACACACTCCTTGTGTTTAGGGATTTCGATAACTCAGTTTGAAGGATTTCTTGAAAATAAATTCTTCTCTCCCTCCTGGCGTTCCGTTGTTCTGGTTCTTTAACGCTTATTCACTTCTTGATGTTGTGCACTCCTTGCACCTAGTCTAAGTTCCCTCTTCTCTCTCTCTGAACTCTTTTTGAGTCAGTCTGAGACTCAGTCAACGTACTCCTTGCATTCTATATGCACACCTTGCATACGAGTTTCAGAAGAGAAACAATTGAAACTTATCCAGTTTCGTCATGAACTCATACGGTCAAATTCTCGAACAATCATACATGAATGAAAATGAACTAAACGACATACACATAATGCACCATTCATTCAATCACACATTAAAATGAACACAATCCAATATTTGGGACAATTATGTCTATTCTATTCATTCATGAAACAAATTACATGATATTGCAGTTCTCCACTATGTCTTTCTTCTACTCTATGCTTCTCTACTGGTCCCTATCTCATAATAATTTTACAATGCAACAACAGCTATCTAAGGACTAGCTCCACGAGCTCTCTCTTCCTTTCAGCAACCTATCCTATCAAGTCATAGAGGTTACCTACTTTTTCCTATTACAATAACTAACAATTATTACCAGATAAGAGTCAACACTCTATATCTACAACCCCTTACAATCCTATAAGACTTTACAAACATGGCATATTTAAAATTGTTGTTTCCAAAATATCTCAACAACTCGATTTACTCCTAAGTTAATTGTTGATTTGAACTTTGTCATGCTGAGATGTCATTTCTTTGCCTCCACGCTTGCATCTTTGACTTTTAAGGTGATTCTCCTGCATCATTTTGTAGCAGGGGTAGTTGCCATAGATCTCGAGGTTATAGAACAGAACCTAGATGGACTAACCATGCATGTTCTTGATTCCACAGTGGATGAGCTTCCTAGGAATTATCAATGCCACAAAGTGGGAGTATCCACATCTATTGGTCGACTGCTCCATAGAGTAGCACGAGTAGTCACTTGTGACAATGAGAAGCATCCTTGATGCTTTTTGTACATGAAGCCATGAGCTTCACATTTTTTATATTTTGGTCTTCGGACAAAACACTTTTTTGTAAACTTTTATCGTTATAAATATAAAGTTCCTACCAGCTTACTTGTTTTTTGTAAAAAATGTGATTGGATTTATAAATGTCTCAAATGTTTGTCTAACACATAAATAGCCAATGCATATGTCAATGTATTTATACATCTAGGAATGTGTTTATATTCAATGTAATCAAAATGTCGTTCCAAGAGGAGAATTCATAAATATACCCTTAACAAAGTAGGACTTCAGATGGAATAAAAATTACTCAATTGCAGTACTACTAACCGTGAATCAAGTCGTACAATAAGATGACAGATTCCAAGTGAAATGACTTCAGTTAACAACTCGACAACTGCACTGTATTCATTGCAATATCCATGAAAATCTTATTTTAACCTAGTCTGGATATTTGTGTCAATATTGATGAACTTTTGTGGCAATATCCATGAACTTTTGTGGCAATATCAACGAAAATTTTGCTTATCTCATTGGTCGGTGTTAATGGCTAGTTGACTATTTGATCTATATATATGTGACTTTAAGAGACTTTGCGACACAATTGTTATAGTTGAAACACTGTTCTTGGCTTTTGTTTGAGTTGTTTATTTTTTCTGTCACCCACTGGTTGAACAAATCCAATTCTCAATCTACATAGCTCAGATTTTGAACTTGCAAGGTTAGTATGTTATTTTTTATTGATGTACTCATTTAACTTGTAAATTTTTGTTCAAATGTCCAA
>JZKD02S1770284.1:153797-168392 GCA_000966675.3 Picea glauca
GTGTCACTAACTCGACCAAGCCTCCCCAGTAGGCAACTAACAGTCATCATCACACGTTTAGGGGAGCGTGATCTAACACCGTCCTCCCATGACTTCAGGTTTCAGAGGATACACAGTGGGAAATGCCTCTACCCTTCCTAATCATAACTAGGGTCCACACCCTACAATGGAATATATAGTGCCACCGTGTTGCTGGGAGTTTTGTCGTCACTTATTCAGTTTTGGGTAGTCTCATCACCTAAAATCCTACACTAGTCCACATATCATAGCGATGTATCCAAGCCAATATAATTTCACATACAAGGATTCATACCATATTGTTTTTCCGCCAGTGGTCATGTCATTCACTTTCATCATTATTATCCCTTGGCTATTTCATAGCCCATAACCTCCAGATTAGTTTGTAACACAAACACATACATTTCTATGCATTATCATCATGTAATTGCATACAAACATCATTTGAATTCGGTATCCATGTACCAACAACTAATTCAATTTGGACACCCCTTCATAGAATTATCATTTACAAAATAGATTGCATCATATCCAACATCATTCTAATATCATTTAAACCTTCATAGAATTCTCATTCACACAATATATTGCATCATATCCATCATCATCAATAGCATTTAAACGTTCATAAAATTTACATTCACATAGTAGATCGCATTATATCCATCATCATCAATAACATTTAAACATTCATAAAATTTACATTCTCACAATATATCGCATCATATTCATCATTATTCAAATACATTTAATCATTCATAAAGGTTCATACATCTTAAAAGTTTAAGTGTATCATTTAATAGTTTCACTGTGAATAGAAAATAAAAGTGTAGGCCTCAGGTAATCCTGTCTATCTAAGTCAAAAGGTGGTTGATGCAGGAGCATCTCCCACATCAATCGAGCCAGCGCAAATGCAAGTGGAAAGCTAGGAAAGCGCTAGCACAAATTTTGAAAATCACCTTGAAGTTGTTGCACAATCTTAAATGAAGTCATTTAAGATGAGGCACACTTGTAAATTGTAATCAGACCTTGAGCCATTAGCTCTCATCCTTAGTAGGTAGAAGGCATTTATAGTAGTTAATGCAAGTAGATAGAATTTAATTCTAGATTAGACAGTTTGAGAGCGCAAGAGGGAAACAGGATATAGACACCCTCATTGTGTATTGTAATATGATTCTGAGCATTAAGAAGAAGAGCAAGTAGAGAGCTGTGTAAGAACACCCATGTACTGAATTTGAATTAATAGAACAGTTTGATTCAAATTCATGGCTTTGTGTTGTTCTCTGTGTATTGATGTTATGCTCATGAATGTTTTCTTCCTGTTATACATTTTCTTTATATGCTGTGTATATGATTTCATATTTGAGTTTGAATTCTGAGAGGAAGTAGGAATGAGTTTCAATTGTTTCTCTATCTAAGCCAGAGATTCTTGCAAGGAGTGCAGTTGAAGTGTCCACAAGGAGTGCGTTGACAGAGGGTTTAGATAGAGATAGCTTTTGCTCTCATTCATTCAGAAGTGCAGACAGGCACAGGAGCCGTGCAAGGAGTGCATAGGCCGAGTGAAATTCAGGGTTGCGAACCTGAGAAAGATTTGAAGCACTATTGTTGCAGGCATACGCAAGGTCGAAGGGGATTCAAGCACTTGAGGTGGTTGAAGGTTGCCGCAAGGAGTGTGTGCAAGGATTGTTTATGAAATCTCAGGAAGGACTAGCCTTTGAGTTTGTTGAAGGACAGTGCAGGGAAGCTATGACTGAAATCCCATGAGAAGCATCGTAATTTCACACACAGGGGGACAAGTTGGTGAAAGAACACTTAGTCACTTTGCAGGTTTCATCAGGAGTAGTAGACGATCGATATTCTCCAAGAAGGATCCACGATATCCTGCGAGCCATTAGATCTTGTGGAGGTGCAAGGGAGATACAATGGAGTGTTCTCAAGAGGTTCAAATTTTAGGAGGGATAGAGCCGTTGATCCAAGCCAGCCAGGGCCGTTGGATCACTCGTGGAATCACCTATCGGGATTTCTTGAGGGAAAGAGTCGAAGGTTGGGCAACGAGAATCGCGAAATTGTGAAATGCGATATCCTGATGGACAAGGGAACAGTGTGGGCCACAAGGGTCAGTAGGTAGATAGGTGGCATACCTTATCGGGTATTCTCAGCGAGAAGTCTCGATACAATAGCATCCGAATTCGCGATATTGAAAACTCCGAAATGTCGATGGAGTGAAGGATCGTCGAATAGTCAACTCGCGAGCACATCAGAGGTTCGGTGTATTGGGGTTCAGGAGTTGGTAAAGTGAGTTGTTTGATATCGTGAGTGATGAAATAGCGATAGGGAAAGTTTCGATAGGAGAGGGAAAGGGTCAACGTTGACTTGTGTCAGGCTTCGGGGATTCAAGAACTGAACGCTAGACCTTTGGATTCATGAAATCGTGAAGTCTGATCTGCCGATTCGTAAAGAAGGGGGATCCCATGAGAGTTACTGTGGGTGCAGATTTCCCGATAGGGAAATAGAAGAACCTTAGAGTTCTTAGGGCCAGTAGAGAAGATAAGATCCTATGAGCAGACGTGCTTGCGAGCGTGGCTGTGTCAGTTGTGGTATCAGAGCTCATAAATATTCTTGCTTTATGTAGCAGAGAAGAAGGAGAATTCTCCATGTTGCCAAGGAGAAGGTACATGCAAACACCCGATCCAGAGGATAGGGAAATGCCGAGAAGAAGAGGTAGGAAGATGACAGAACCAGTTATGGAGAGGGAGATGCATGTTCTACGAGCTAGACTCGAAGACATGGAGACAGCGTGAAGACACACAACTAGTGCAGGGGATCTGAGTGATTCTGACAGGGAAATAGAGGCTAAACGTGAAGAAGAAGTTGCAGCCAAAGATGCATCAAACAAGAATTTGATCAGGGCTATTTCCAGGATGGGTGTAAGAGAAAATATGGACATTCCAGTTTATGAGGGAAACTTGGATGCAGAGGAGCTTCTAGACTATATTAGAGCTCTAAACACATACTTCGACTATGAAGATGTCAAGGAGGACAAGAAGGTCAAGCATGCTATCACAAGATTGAAAGGACATGCAACATTGTGATGGGATGAACTGCAAGCTGACAGACGCTGCAAGGGAAAGCAGAAGATCAAGAGTTGGGACAGGATGATCGCAAAGATGAAGGTGAAATTCATCCCTAGGGATTATCAAATTACTCTGTTCGGGAGAATGTAGAACCTGAGATAGAAGCTGATGACAGTGAAGGAATACACTAATGAATTCTATAAATTGAACATCAGGGCAGGTCATCGGGAGAGCGATGATGAAAAGGTTTCCATATATATGAATGGCCTGAAATATGATATCCAGGATGAGATGAGCATGGTAACCATCCAAATGGTGGAATATGCTTATCATATGGCTCTCAAAGTGGAGGAGAAGCTAAGCCAAAAACAGAGTCAAAGGGGCCGAGGCAGAAGTCATCCCAGAGGCAAATCAGTTGCCCAGGATAAATATCAGAAGCCTAGGGAGAAATGGAAGAAACCTCAGGGTAAAATTGAGAAAGGTGGAACCTCACAGAGAGGGTCATATGTTGAACAAAGAGGGTAGCATAATGAGCAGAGATGAGATTATGCTGACAACAACACTTTTCCTCGTACTAGAGGTAGAGGAAGAGGAAGAGGTGGAGTAATCACATGCTTCACATGTGGGAAGAATGGGCACAAGTCTTATGAGTGTCTAGAGAACAAGAAAAAGAACATTGGAGAAGTTCACATTGCTGAGGCACAGAGGTGGGATGTTGAGGCAGAAGACACTAAAGGCAGAAGATCACTGATGATGCAAAAAGTCCTTTTGACACCTAAGAAAGAGGTGGAAAGTTCCATCCAAAGGACCGGACTTTTCAGAACTTCTTACAAGACCAAGGATAGGGTATGCAAGGTCATCGTAGATAGTGGTAGCATAGATAATCTCATTTCTACAGAGATGGTAGAGAAGTTGGAGCTGGAGATGACTGATCATCCAAGCCCATATAGAGTTTCATGGCTACAAAAAGGACATCAGGTAACTATCACTGAACAATGTTTAGTTGAATTCAAGATAGGGGGATATAATGATAAGATCTTATGTGATTTCATTCCTATGGATGTTTTTCATCTATTGCTGGGTAGACCATGGCAATATGACAGAAATGTGATTCATGATGGGAGAATGAACACATACACCCTAGAGAAGAATGGGAGGACACACATGTTGCTTCCGATAAAGGATAAGGAGGTGAAGTCGGAAGTAAGCAACGCAATACTTCTCATGAGTGGGAAGGAACTTCTTACAGAGGTTAAGAAGAAGGAGGACCCATAGTTTATTGTGGTTAGAAAGCCGAAGATTGTTCTGACTAGCACAAGAGTGGATGATTTACCAGAAGAAATTCAGGAACTGCTGGAAGAGTTTGCTAACATTATAGTGGATGAATTACCTTGTTCATTGCCACCGATCAGAAGTGTGAGTCATCATATTGATCTCATACCAGGAGCCAGTTTTCCAAATAAATCCACGTACAGATTGACGCCACAGAAGAATGAAGAGGTCAAGAGGCAAGTCTAGGATTTATTGGACAAAGGTTTGGTAAGGGAAAGCTTGAGTCCATGTGTTGTTCCAACAATACTCAGTCCAAAGAAAGACGAAGGCTGGAGGATGTGTACTGACTCAAGGGAAATTAATAAGATAACCATCAGGTACAGGTTTTCATTGTCGAGGATGGATGATCTAATGGATTTCTTGAGTGGAACCAAATATTTTTCAAAGATTTATTTGAAAAGCGACTATCATCAGATTCATATGAGGGAAGGTGATGAATGGAAGACAACATTGAATACAAACAAGGGTTTGTATGAATGGCTTGTTATGCCATTTGGCTTAACAAATGCACCCAGTACCTTCATGAGGTTGATGAACGAAGTCCTGAAGGAGTTCATCAGAAAATTTGTCATTATGTATTTAGATGACATACTGGTTTACAGTAAGACAGTGGCAGAGCATCTGAAGCATTTGGCTACAGTGATGCAAAAACTATAGCAAGAGAAGCTGTTGATAAATATGAAGAAGTCCTCATTTATGAAGACAGATCTTGTTTACTTGGGATTTGTTATTTCAACAAATGAGTTGAGGATGGATCCAGATAAGGTGGAAGTGATTAATAATTGGCCATCATCGAAGAATATCTTTGAGGTGAGAGGTTTTCATGGATTGTCTAGTTTCTACCAAAAATTCATCAGGAATTTCAATGGAATTAGTGCAGCAATGATGGATACAGTGAATAAAAGGCATAAATCCTTTCACTAGACTGAAGAGGCTGAAAAGAGTTTCAATCTGTTGAAGAGAAAGATCACAGAACAACCAGTTTTGGTGTTACCGGATTTCTAGAAGACATTTCAAGTGAAAGGTGATGCAAGCGGATTTGCAATTAGAGCAGTCTTGAGTCAAGAAGACAGGCTGATAGCATATTCCAGCAAGAAGATGAATGAAGCGAAATTGAAGTAGTCCACTTATGATAAGGAGTTCTATGCTATCATACAGGCACTGAAGAAATGGAGGCATTACTTGATCCTGAAAGAGTTTGTATTGTACAGTGACAATCATGCATTGCATTTTTTGACTCAATAGGAAAAGTTGAATTAGAAACATGTCAAATGGGTTGAGTATATGAAGAATTTCAATTTTGTGATAAAACATATTTCTGGTACTGCTAACAAAGTTGCTGATGCTTTGAGTAGGAAGTGTTTGTTGTTGCAGGAGTTCAGAGTCAAAACGTTGGGTTTTGATGATCTCAGGAACATGTACATTGATGATCCAGATTTTAAGGAGGCGTATGAAGCAGCTGAGAATCCAATTCTCAGAGATAGAAGCCAATGGGTGGAGTATATGATCCAGGAAGGATTTTTGTTCCGGGGCAATCAACTATGTATTCCGAAATGCTCCATGAGGGAGAATTTTCTGAAGGAGAAACACAGTGGAGGATTGGCAGGGCACTTTGGTCATGAAAAAACATTCACAAAGTTGAATGAGTCATATTTTTGGCCAGGAATGTGAGTAGATGTCAAGATATTTTTAGACAGGTGCATAATTTGCCAGTATTCGAAGGGAATAAAGAAGAATGTAGGGTTTTATCAACCATTTCCCATACCAGAGAGGCCATGGGATGCAGTTAGCATGGATTTTGTATTGGGGTTGCCAAGAACACAAAAAGGTTGTGATTCAATCTTTGTGGTGGTGGATAGATTTTCCAAGATGGCACACTTCATACCATGTCAAAACACCAATGACGCAACTCACATTGCGAATCTATTTTTCAAAGAGATCATTCGACTTCATGGGTTGCCAAGGAGTATAGTTTCGGTTCGAGACACAAAGTTCATAGGGAATTTTTGGAGGACCTTATGGAATAAGCTAGGAACTAACTTGGCATTTAGTTCATCTTATCATCCTCAGACAGATGGATAGACAAAAGTGGTGAACAGAAGTCTGGGATATTTGCTGAGAAGCTTGGTGACAGAGCACCATAGCTAGTGGGACAACATACTACCACAGGCAGAGTTTGCTTATAATGATTCAGTCAATAGGAGCACAGGACAAAGTTTGTTTCAAGTTGTCTATGGTATGCAGCCGAGAGGAATTTCTAAGCTGAGATATTTAGAACAGACTGCAACTAGGAGCGCTAGTGCAAAATAATTTGCAGAGGCGATGAGGGAACTTCATAGCCAGGTGAAGGAACGATTGCGAAATTCAAGCCAAGAATATAAATGCAGGGAAAATCAACATAGAATACAACTTCAATTTGAGGTTGATGATCTGGTCCTAACACATTTGAGGAAATAAAGGTTCCCAAAAGGAACATACAACAAGTTTAAGATGAAGAAAATCGGGCCATGTAGGGTCTTAAAGAAATTTGGAGCGAACGCTTATGAGATTGAATTACCTGATGGGATCGAAATTTCTCTGATATTCAATATCTCAGATTTGTACCCATATAGAGTTGGGGAAGAAGATACTAGAGATGAGAAGCTATTGATCCAGTGGGAGAAGCAGATGCCAGTAGCAGAGAAGCCTCAGATGGAGTGCATACTGAATAAACGAGTGGGCAAGAGGACCAGGCGAAAGCAATACTTTGAGTATCTAGTCAAGTGGAAGAATCATCTAGTTGAAGATGCCAGTTGGGAGACTGAAGCAGAGATACAAAAGCATGGACAGACCATGCAGGATCTCATGGACAGGAGCCCATGAAAATTTTCAAGCGAGGGAGTATGATGCAGGAGCATCTCCCACATCAAGCGAGCTAACGCGAGTGCAAGTGGACAGTTGGGCAAGCGCCAACACAAATTTTGAAAATCACCTTGAAGTTGTTGTGTGATCTTAAATGAAGTCATTTAAGATGAGGCACACTTGTAAATTGTAATTGTACCTTGAGCCATTAGCTCTCGTCCTTAGTAGGTAGAAGGCATTTATAGTAGTTAATGCAAGTAGATAGAATTGAATTCTAGATTAGACAGTTTGAGAGAACAAGAGGGAAACGGGATATAGACACCCTCATTGTGTATTGTAATATGATTCTGAGCATTAAGAAGAAGAGAAAGCAGAGATCTGTGTAAGAACACCCATGTACTGAATTTGAATTAATAGAAGAGTTTGATTCAAATTCATGGCTTTGTGTTGTTCTCTGTGTATTGATGTTATGTTCATGAATGTTTTCTTCCTATTATACATTTTCTTTATATGCTGTGTATATGATTTCATATTTGAGTTTTAAGAATGAGAGGAATTAGGAATGAGTTTCAATTGTTTCTCTATTTGAGCCAGAGATTCCTGCAAGGAGTGCATTTGAAGTGTCTGCAAGAAGTGCGTTGATAGAGGGTTCAGAGAGAGATAGCTTTTGCTCTCATTCATTCAGAAGTGCAGACAGGCATAGGAGCCATGAAAGGAGTGTGCAGGCCAAGTAAAGTTCAGGGTTGCGAACCTGAGCAAGAGTTGAAGGACTACTATTGCAGGCATGCGTAGGGTTGAAGGGGATTTAAGCACTTGAGGTGGTTGAAGGTTGCCGCAAGGAGTGTATGCAAGGGTCGTTTATGAAATCTTAGGAAGGACTGGCCTTCGAGTTTGTTAAAGGACAGTGTAGGGAAGCTGTGACTGAAATCCCATGAGAAGCGTCATAAGTTCACAAACAGGGGGACAAGTTGGTGAAAGAAAACTTAGTCACTTCGCAGGTTTCATCAGGAGGTGCAAATGGTCGGTATTCTCCGAGGAGGATCCAAAATATCCTGCGAGCCATTAGATATTGTGGAGGTGAAAGGAAGATACATCAAAGTGTTCTCAAGAGGTTCGAAGTTCAGGAGGTATAGAGTCATTGATCCAAGCTAGCCAAGGCCATTGGATCACTCATGGAATCACCTATCGGGATTTCATGAGGGAAAGAGTCAAAGGTTGGGCAACGATAATCTCAAAATCGCGAAACGCGATATCCTGACGGCCAAGGGAACAGTGTGGGCCACAAGGGTCAATAGGTAGACAGGTGGCATGCCTTATTGGGTATTCACAGCGAGAAGTCCTGATACAATAGCATCCGGATTCGTGATATTGCGAACTCCGAAATGCTGATGGAGTGAAGGACCGTTGAATAGTCAACTCGCGAGCACATCGGAGGTTCAGTGTATGGGGGTTCGGGAGTCGGTAAAGTGAGTTGTTTGATATCGTGAATGACAAAATCGTGATAGGGAAAGTTTCGATAAGAGAGGGAAATGGTCAGCATTGACTTGTATCGGGTTTCAGGGATTCGAGAACCGAATGCTAGACCTTTGGATTCGTGAAATCGCAAAGTCTGATCTCCCAATTCATAAAGGAGGGGGATCCTACAAGAGTTACTATGGGTGCAGATTTCTCGATAGGGAAATAGAATAACCTTAGAGTTCTTCGGGCTAGTAGAGAAGAGAAGATCCTGTGAGCGGACGTTCTTGCAAGCGTAGTTGCGTCAGTGGTGTTACATACACCCAACCATCGAGAAACATATTCTCGAGGTGGTCAAAAAAGTGAGGGATACTCTTGTCGTAATGTCTAAAAGTCTTCCCAAGTAGCAGATACTGGACTATACTTGTCCCATTGGACCTTAACTTAGTCTACCAGACCGCTCCTAAGCTATCGGACTTTATGGTCCAATATGCGTAACGGTTCTATCGTGAGAGTTTCCATGTCCGATACCTGCAATTCCTTCCAATTTACTTCATGCGATTCATCAACAACATAATGATGTAAAATAGATACATGAAAAACATTATGAGTTTTATGCAGGTGGGGTGGCAGTACGAGACAATAGGCAACAGGTCCAATTTTCTCTTGGATTTTGAATGGTCCTATAAATCGAGGTGACAACTTTGTCCCTTTCCCGAACTATATGGTACTCTTATTAGGCCTGACATGAATGAAAACCTGGTCTCCCACTTCATAACTTCGGTCGGTCATGTGTCAATACGCATAAATTTTCTACCTATCATATGCTTCCTTTAGTCTCTACCTAATTTGAATCACCTGTTCCTCCATCTCTTGAATCAATTCTGTCCCAACTATTACTCGGTCTTCTAATATATCTGAACTCAATGGTGTTCTACATGGCCTTCCATATAGAGTTTCATAGCGTGGCATTCCAATGGAGATATGAAAACTGTTATTGTAGGCAAACTCTACCAAAGGTAGGTACTTCTCCCACTGGGTTTGATTATCCATGACATACATCCTAAGCATGTATTCCATGACTTGATTTACCCTCTCAATTTTCCCATCTATTTCAGGATGATAAGCTATGCTTAAGTTCAACTGAGTCCCCAATGCTGACTGCAAACTTGTCCAAAACCTAGAAGTGAATTTGGAGTCCCTATCTGAAATGATCTTCTTAGGTATCCCGTGCAAATAGATAACCTCTCTTACAAACACACGTGCCACATCAGTGACATCGTAAGTGTCTCTAATCGAAATAAAATGAGCACTCTTGGTTAACTTATCCACTATCACAAGAATGGCATTATGTCTATGAGATGTGAGTGGCAAACCCACAACCAAAATCCATAGAAATGACTTCCCATTTGGACATAGGAACATCATGTGGTTGTAGGAGGCTTGCCGGGTGATGGTGGTCGACTTTCACTTGTTGACACTCTAGGCACTTGGCGACGAAATGGACTACATCACGCTTTATGCCTACCCAGAAGAAAAGTTTCCTCATGTCTGCATACATCTTCTTCACACCCAGATGCTCACAATAAAGTGCTCTATGGGATTCCTTCAGTATGATGCTTCGAATATCCCCATTTTCAGGGATGTACATTCTTCCTCGATATCTCAATAGTTTTTATTCTTCCAAACTATATCCTTCATACTTTGGATCTAAATGCCTCCCACTTCGGAGGTTTGAATTAACCTTTAAATATCAACTGTCTTCTTGGAGTTGCGTCAATACACGTTCCCTCAGATTGATTTTTAAGGGTTCAAGGAGAAGACACGTGGTCTCCTTCTCAAGGCATCTGTGACCACATTTTCCTTTCCCTTGATGTATGAAATACAAAAATCGTACTCTCTCAAAAAATCACTCCATCACCTTTTCCTAGCATTCAGATCCCTTTGAGTGAAGAGATGTTTTAAAATTTGATGTTCCATTTTGAAATCAAAGTTTCACCCCACAAGATAGTGCCTCCAAAGTTTTAGATCTAGCATTACAGCTGCCAACTCTAAATCATGAGTAGTGTAATGCTCTTCGTGTTTCTTCAACTTCCTTGATGCATAAGATATCACTCCTCCATCTTGCATTAGCATGGCCCCCAACCCTTGCTTCGAGGCATCCGTGAATACTGTGAAGTCCTTTTCCATATCCGACACTCGTAGAATTGGCGCACTAGTTAGTAACCTCTTAAGCTCAATGAATGCACTATCACATTCTTCCATCCATTCATACCTGACCCCCTTGCACTGCAAAGTGGTGATGGGTTTCATTATTTTTGAGAATCCTTCCACAAATCTCCGATAATAACCTGCTAGCCCCATGAAGCTTCTCACCACATGGGCATTTTTCGGCACTGGCCATTCCATAATGGACTTTACCTTTTCTAGGTCCACGAAGATTCCTTCACCGGAAATGATATGACCTAAATAGTGGATTTCTTTATGGAATAAGGAACACTTCGACAACTTCCCATACAATTTTTTCTCTCTAAGGCAAGACAACACCACTCATAAGTGTTCCTCATGTTCTCTTTCATTCTTGGAATAGATGAGGATGTCATCTAGAAAGACTTGTACAAAATGGTTTAAGTACTTCTGGAATATGTTGTTCATGAGGCTCATGAATACTACTAGCACATTGGTCAATCTGAAAGGTACTATGACAAACTCGCAATGATCAAACTGAGTTCGAAAGGCAGTTTTTGGAATATCGCCTTCCTTAATCCTTAACTGATGATACCCTGATTGCAAATTGATCTTTGAGAATACCACTGCTCCTTTCATCTGATCGAAGAGGTCATCTATTCGCGACATCGGGTACCTATTTTTCACTATAGCATGGTTCAAGTCCCTGTAATCTATACACAGTCGTAAGGATCCATCCTTCTTCTTTACAAAAATTACTGGTGCACCCCAAGGTGAAACACTAGACCTTATTATCCCTAAGTCGAGTAACTCTTTCAACTGCATTTGCAACTCACAAAGTTCTGGCACTATCATCCGATACGGAGTCTTGGAAATTGGTTCTGCACCAGGTTTTATCTCAATAGTAAAATAAAGCTTCCTCTCAGGAGGTAACCCTAGTAACTCGTTTGGAAAAACATCCTTAAATTTTGACAATATTGGGTACTGATCTAATGAGGGTCCCTTCCTTTCATTCACTACTTCCACTACATATAGTCGACACCCTTTCCTGAAGCATCTCTTAACCTTCATAGTTGAGATAAAGCATAATGACACCCTTCTCCATACACCCTAGATCTCTATTGGATTTCCTTCGTCATCAACATAGAGCACCCTTTTTGCGAAACAATCTACCAAAGCTCGATGATATTCTAACCAATCCATTCCAATGATTAGGTCATACATCCTGAGAGCAGTGACGTATACCTTCAACTTGGTAGTACACACTCCTAGGTATACCATACAATTATCGATGCTAGGTACTACCACTTGTTTTTCCCCCGAAGCCATCTTGACTTTTTCAAAGTCATTCTGCTCGTAGGCTACCAACCCACTCTTTTCTAATGCAGATGGTGAAATGAAACTATTTGTCACACCAGAATCAAATAAAATCTTAACATTGATATGATTTAGAATACCTGATGACTCCACCACCATGGATTTATGTTCATCCTTGTGATTATTAATTTCTACGTAAATCTGGTGGCTGCTACTTGCTCTTCCCATCGGAGCCTTTCCTTCTCTATGCACAAATCCTGATTGTAACTCTGGGTATTCATGCTGGTAATGGGGTCCTCCACATCCCCAACATGTAACATGGGATTGAACCTGTGCAATGTTCTGTGACTGTCTCTTAAATGAGTTCCTTCCCCTAGAACCCCTGCCTCTACTAGCTACTCCCTGACATGGCCATGGACATGTTTGTGTCATTGGTGATGAACAAGATGCTACACTTGCTGCCATTGAAATCCATGCAGCTACTATCCTTGGTGTGACTCTATTACCATATGGAGGTGGCCTTGATCCACCTCCCTGAGGAAATGTCTTAGGGGCCTTCCCTATGAATCAAGGATGATGCGGAAAGGTCGGTCTCGTACCTCCGGTTAAGTTCATGTGTTCCTTCACATAACATGCATTTTCCACAACTTCTGCTACTAAAGACGGTTTCCACATTCACACCATAGCCCTTATCTTAGGGTTCAACCCATAGACAAAGATTTCTTCCTGTCGTTGGTCATTATCCATATATGAAACATACTTGACCAATTCCATAAACCTAATATCGTATTCCTCTATGAATTTGTTTCCTTGTACTAGAGCATGAAATTCTCCTACCTACTATTCCTCATAGTAAGCTAGCAGATATTTTCTTCGAAACCTCTCCTCAAAAAGTTTCCAAGATACAGTGTTTGGGGTAAGGTTCATTTTCCTCTCCAGGTTGCCCCACTAGTTCAGGGCACAGTCTCTCAACTGAAAAAATTATATCTTCACCTTTGAAGTGGATGCATAGTCCCTTAAGCCAAAACATCTTGTCATGCCTTCCAACGATGTTTCCACGCGTTCACTGGCGAGACCCCCGACAAACTTCGAAAGTTTGATCTTTTGCAGTTCTCTAGTAATGTCTTCGGGTGGAGGTCCTCCCCTTGAATCCCTCGATGCTTCTAGATTGCCCATTCCATATGGTGGGGGTTCCACTTTGATCCCTACTGGTTGACACCCCTTTAAAGTCTCATTTATCGCCTCCAAAGAGTGCAATATGAGATCTAGTTCATGAAATGGTGGTGGTGGCACTGGTGGTGTTGGCGGTGCCTACAACGATGCTCCTCTGCCTCGATTCCGTTGAGTCCTAACCATCCTGTATGATTTAACCTACATCAAGCAAAGTTGTCAGGGTGAGTTCAAGGACGTTTCACATTTGCACAACTTAACTAGAAAACAGGGTTAGGCGTAAGTTTTTTTTACATGTATGTAAACAGATGTTACTCTCTTTAGGGGAGCTATCTAGGTTAGGGTTTAAGAGTCTAAGCTTGATTTCTTTTCCAAAGAAAACTATTGACCCTCTCGCTTGATAGTTACACTAGCACTATACCCCTCTCACCTATTTCTCTAACTTACCTTCCTAGTGCGCATGAAGTCCACTCCCGCTTATCTTGTTCCAAGTCCTTATACTTTGCGTTTACAACTAATCAAGGTGGCTTCCAACCTAATGTCGAAGAAATGAGCCTAAGGCTATCCTTCGATTCTTGATTCATGGGGTTTCCTTGGCACATTGTACATATGCGTTGAATTGTGTGTCTCGGTGGTTGCAGGTGCGAGTCTTGAGGATTGTAGAGTGTATTTCAGACATTGGAGCTTAGCGCTTGTGTGCTGTGGTTATGTATTGTTTCTAGACTTGTGGTCATATGACAAAGTGAGCCCAAGTCTACCCACTTGTGTTTGGTGCTTGTGCGTTGGGCTTGTGTATTGTGTTGACTATATCTTCGTATGATGTAGTGAGCCTGAGGCTATGCATTGAAGCATGGTGCTTGTGCACTAGGATTTGGTTCTTAGCTCATGGAATCAAAGATTGGGCCTCGGGTGCAATACTTTAATTAATTTTTTTTTTGTTAATCACCTTAGTTTTAAACCTAAATTTAAATCTTTAAAACTGTGGTTTAAGACTTAAATCTTTAATACTATGTTTTAAAGTCTTTGATTTAAACATATATAATAACTTAAACTCTTAATTTAAAGTATATAATTTAAATTAATCTGGTGCTAACAATTAGTTAAGATTTTAAGATTTTATTTAAAATTAATAGGTGATAGAAATGATATTATTTTAAATTAATAACTATAAGGTGAAGCAATTATACAATTTAAATCTTTA
>JZKD02S1770284.1:168402-180203 GCA_000966675.3 Picea glauca
TTGTTTAATTATATATATATATATATATATATATATAGTAAGTCTAATATGAGGATTATTAATTGGCAATTTATTTTTTACTTGTTTTCCATGTTGCAGTTGAAACATCACAAGGCTATGTTGTATAATGGTCGCAAATTTTGTATCAAAATGTTGGATGATAAGATGAAAAGCTCGGATTGTGGGATAAATACAGTGTTTAAGGTCACCAACATTTCCTCTAGAAGTGAAAGAAATCTAGAAGAAACTGAGAATAGGTACTATGTCCATTTGGAGGATATAATTAAGTGTGATTCTAATTCCTTTACAATAGTTTTGTTTGAGGTTAAATGGTACAGGCTATGGATGCATGAGCGTGATCCTAAAAGAAATTTTATTGAGCATGATAATGGATTTACCATGGCTATTACAAGAGAATTTGAACTGGGTACAAAGCCTTATGTTCTTCCAAGTCAATGTGAGCAAGTATTTTACTCAGAGGTACCTGGTAAAGTAGGTTGGTCATACGTTGTTAGATATGATCCAAGAGGAATACTAGTAAAGTACAATCATGTATTCGAGGATGAAGATAATAACAAGGAAGAAGATCATGATTCTGCAGATCAGGAGCAAGTGGATCATGTAGTCTATGTGTCAGACAAAGAAGTTGAAGAAGTTGATCATCTAAATGTAGGAGACGACAATCTCATTGACGATATCGATAACTATAGTAGAAAAAATGACATTGATGATGATATTGATAGGAATGAGCCTTTCACCAATATCGATTATGAACCAAATCCTGATATAGATGTTGAGATGGATGAAGAAGAAGATGACTGATATTTAATTGTTGAAAATAAGAGGTATGTGTTTCTATCTTTTATATGATCTTTATATGTTTTTATTTTGTATAATATAGTATATGATACATGTTATTTAGAATTTCAAATTAGGTAATATGGGGAAATTGAGAGTGATGTGAAGGGGCATAATTAGAGCTTCCACCTTCACATGGTTTCCCTTGTTTAGTAGAGAACGAACTATTCTCAAAACCAAGAGGAGCTCTGTGCGACTACGCTTAATCATACCAATGATGTAGGTATGTACATCATCAATTCATCATTATCATTCTCAAAATTATAATTCTCTAATTATATTATAAAAATTTTACAAGGAAATTGTACTAGGACTAGACACGAGCAACAATGACCTGTGAATGGGGCTAACATTGAAATTTTTTCAAATTGTTTCCGACTACATTGAAATTTGACATGGATAGACTATTTGCATGCCTTAATGATATGGGAGGGTTTTTTGACTCAAATTTGACTCACACGCCCACTTTATTCCATCATCAATTCATCATGTAAGGCATAAATCCTAATTTAGTGGAGTCAAAGATTTGTTCCCAGTGAATGGATTCATTGTTGTTGACATGGAATGGGACAACACATGTAGCTTCTTAATTTTCTTCCTTCACTTCATGTGGGCCTAGTCATTCCTAGCCTTGAATTGAAAGTTTCCCCTAGTCTTAGTCATCACCCTTCATAAATGTTGTCACCCAACGATCATTATATCAGAAGGTTGGAGGCATGTGGTCATTGGAATCATGAGGATTTTTAACCCCACAGTAACAAGAGACATTAATTGATCAACATTGACTAGATTGAAAGGTGTGTGCAATTGAAAATACTAACAACCCAAAAATAAAAGGGATCAATACACCGACTATAAATGAGAGGTGATCTCACTGTGGTGTGAAGGAATAGGTCTAGCACCTTCGAAATTATCATTCTTCAATTATGTTATACAAATTTTACAAGGAAAATGTACTATGACTAGACACGGGAAACAATGACCTATTAATGGGCCCAACATTGAAATTTGACATGGATAGACTATTCCCATTCCTTAACGGTATGGGAGGGTTTATGGACTCAAATTTGACTCACATGCCCACTTTTTTCCATCATCAATTCATCATGTAAAGAATAAACCCTAATTTAGTGGAGTGATTGATTTGTTCCTAGTGAATGAATGCGTCGTTGTTGACATGGAATGGGACAACACTTGTACCTTCTTAATTTTCTTCCTTCACTTGATGTGGGCCTGGTCATTCCCAGCCTTGAATTGAAAGTTTCCTCTAGTCTTAGTCATCACCCTTCATGACAGTTGTCACCCAACGATCATTAGATCACAAGGTTGGAGGCATATGGGCATTGGGATCATGAGGCTTTATAACCCTACTGTAACAAGAGATATTAATTGAACTTTGACTAGATTGAAAGGTTCGTGCAATTGAAAATACTAACAACCCAAAACTAAAAGGCATCAATACAAAGAATGTCAATGAGAGATGATCTGAACGTGGTGTGTAGGAATAGGCACAACACCTTCAAAATTATCATTCTCCAAATATATTATACAAATTTTAGTAAGTCCTATGTACTAGTACTAGACACGGGCAACAGTGACTTGTGAATGGGGCCAACATTGAAATTTTTCCAAACTATTTCTGAATGCATTGAAATTTGACACGGATAGACTATTCACATGCCTTAATGATATGGGATAGTTTATGGACTCAAATTTGACTCACACACCCACTTTCTTCCATCATCAATTCATCATGTAAACCATAAATCCTAATTTAGTGGAGTCATCGATTTGTCGGGTTTTAGTGTTCCCACTAAATGGATGTGTTGTTGTTTACATGGAATGGGACAACACATTGATATTCATCTCATTATTCCACATATAAGCATAATTATACTTCAAGGATAACTCAACCACAAAGAGTCTTCCTGTGAGGTTTTTGACCATAAGGGGACCACTTTGGAGTTCATCCATTTGTACACCTTATCAACCATGATAAGACAATAAATATTCATATTTACATCAATCCAACAATGCATCATATACCAATGAAACCACATCGATCCATCTTCATCTATGCATCATGTATCAATGAAAACTATGGTAAGACATGTATACATCAAACCTTTGGCCTTTGACATCATTCAATCAACCTTTGGCATCAATCAATTAGTTGAAATCAATCAATCAATCATTCTTTGCCATCAATCAATCACTTAAAATCAATCAATCACTTGACATCAATCAATCACTTGAAATTAATCCTTTGACATAAATTAATTAAACTTTGGCATCAATGACAACATGATCCAACATAGTACCCAAGGAAAAAAGTTGTTATAAGGATTTGATGCAGACTACCAAACCCATGGGTTGAGATCTACTCAGGATCGTTCCAAAATTCCCTTGAGCCAAAGTGGCTCCTTTGTTTCTCGTTGGAATGTCTAATGAATCCACAGGTCCTTTGTAAAACTCACCATATGTAGATTAACTCCAGGTTGAGCCTTATTCTTCTATACAACCATGATCTGGTCCTTACACAGACGTCTCTCGCAACTCGAAAGTTCGCGAGTCGAATACCCTCAACTTATATTTTTCCAAACTCCGATGTCCAAGATCATGATATGGGTATAACTCCTTCTTTGTCAGCGCCCACCATGCATGACCGTCGTCTAGGGCTAAGCACTAGTACCTCTCTCAACTTCGTGACCTCATGATTTGGAGTATTGAACCTTGGTTCTCTCCCCTTGATAAACCCTAAGAGGAGATGGTTGACTTCCCTTTAAACACTTCTTGCAACTCGCAATCTCGGGAGTTAAAGCGTTGAGCTCTCGTGCTCTTATTCTACAATATCCTGAGATACGATTGTCAGTGATGGTTTGACTTCCTTTTCGCACTTCTCGATACTCGCAATATCCCAAGTTGGAGTGTAGAGCCTTCGTGCTCCTCCTTTGTGAAATCCAGAGATGCGATAGGGAAACTATGGGTTGACCCCTTGATGTGCAAGTACACGCCACCTGTCACCCTTACATTCCCGACCTGATAGATGTGCCATGCATTCGCACGATCTCTCGGCTCTTGCCACTTCAAAACTTCTGCAATTGAGAGCAATTCCTTCAATTCCCGAGCTCTTGATACATGATGGCTCTGCGGGGTTCTGATCCAATGGTTCTCCCATGCCTGGATCCAACGATTTATATCTCCTCGCTACTCGGTTATTCACGCAACCAAAGAATTTGGTCCACCCTCTGAACATACGAACACCAAGTTCGAGAACTGATCCAATGCTCAACATGACCACAATCAATGGTCCTCATTTATTCTTGAACCCAAAAGGATTAGTTCATCCAACCTCTATCCACCTTGCAACTTATCTAGATCCCGCGGTCCTCGCAACTTCGTGAGTTCTCCATGAATAATTTCAACCGTTCAATTCCTTCCTCAATGGCTTCTACAAGACAAATCAACGTCCTCCCTCCTGAGCTTTACTTCTATGAGATGATTTCTATCCTGTCTCCCTTTGAATACTTCAAAGGTACTATCCCTCCTTGAGCTTTAACTTGCAAACTCAAATCTCCAAAGGACTCCTGCACGCACTCCTTGTGACACTCTTTCAAATACTTCTAAGTATTTGATTTCTCAACTCTATGCACTCTCTGCTACAGTAGTCCTTCAACCCTTTCCTTACCTAATAACTTCTAAGGTTTCAACTAGCCTGCACACACCTTGCACGACTTCTGTGCTTCACTTTCACTTCTGCTAGAATGAGAACAACGGTAACCCTTCTAAGCTTTTAGAGATAAACTCTGAAACCCTGTCAACGCACTCCTTGCAGGAGCTTCTCTCACTTAGGAAGAGAAACAATTGAAACTCATTCTCTCTCCCTCTCTCTCAGACTTCAAACAGTCAGCATGAAATCATACATACACAACATAGCCTCATAACAAATGCATAACAGAAAGAATAAAACCACTGTAAGTATACCAATCACCATGTATAAACATAAAACATCATAACACCATGAAATTTTATTTAGAGCTTCTTATATTACTTCAAACTTCTGTACATGGGTCTTCCTCTACAACTCTCTGCTACAACTCTATGCTCATGTTCTAATGATACAATAATACAAAGATGAGGGTGTGTATATCTGTTTTCCCTCTTACTCTTCTAAACTGTCTAATCTATAATTCAAATCTACCGACTTTCATTAATTGGGCTTAAATGCCTTTTACATTGACAGATGAGAGAAAACCGCTCACAATCTATTTACATCAACCATATATATATGCAAGTACACTTCTAGATATTTCATTAATATCCACTTCTTAATCTTTCAAAAACATTTCAAAACATGGAAAACGTGCGCTGCGCTTTTCCTAGCTAGCTTTTGCTTTCATGCTCGCTTGGCTGCTGGCGATGCTCCTACATCATACTCCCTCGTTTGAAAATTTTCATGAACTCTTGTTCATGAGATATTGCATGGTCTGTCCATGCTTATGAATTTCTGCTTCATCTTCCCAAATAGCATCTTCAACTGGATGTCCTTTCCACTTGACCAAGTATTAAAAATACTCTTTTCTCCTGATTTTTCTGCTAATCCTCTTATCAATTATGCTTTCCATCTGTGGATTTTCAGCTACAAGCATTTGTTTTGTCCATTGAGTTTCATTATGTTCATCTTCTACCCCTACTTCTTCAGCTCTATAAGGGTAAAAATACGCAACATTGAATACCAGTGAGATTCTGATCCCATCGGGTAATTCAATCTCATATGCGTTTGCCCCAAATTTCCTTATGACCTTGCATGGTCCAATCTTTTTCATCTTTAGTTTGTTATATGTTCCCATTGAGAACCTTTCCTTCCTCATATGTGTAAGAAATAGATCACCAAATTCAAATTGAAGTTCTCACCTATGTTGATCTGCTCTGTGCTTGTATTCTTGATTTGAATTCTATAATCGTTCCTTAATTCGGCTGTGAAACTCCTTCATTGCTTCTGCAAAGTCCTTTGCACTAACACTTACGAATTCATTTTGTTCTGAATCTTTCAATTCAGAAACTCTCATGGGTTGTATTCCATATACAATCTGAAATGGACTCTACCCTATTCTTCTGTTAAGCGAATCATTATAAGTGAATTCCGCCTGTGGTAGAATGTGATCCCACTAATTATGGTGTTCAGTCACTAAGCTCCTCAACAAATCTCCCAAGCTTCTATTCACAACTTATGTCTGCCCATCAGTCTGAGGATGATAAGCTGAGATAAAAGACAAACTTGTCCCCAACTTCTTCCATATAGTCCTCCAGAAATGTCCTATGAACTTGGTATCTTGATCATAAACAATGCTCCTTGGCAAGCCGTGAAGTCTGATGAATTCCTTGAAAAACTGGTTCGCAATATGAGTTGCGTCGCTAGTTTTCTGGCATGGTATGAAATGTGCCATTTTTTTAAATCTATCTACCACTACAAAGATTGAATCATATCCTCTTTGTGTCCTTGGTAGTCCCAATATGAAATCCATGCTCACTGCATCCCATGGCCTTTCTGGTATGGGTAATGGCTGATATAACCCTGTGTTCTACCTTTTCCCTTTTGGGTGCTAACAAATCCTGCATCTATCCACAAATTTATTAACGTTTGTCCCCATTCCTGGCCAAAAATATGAGCCATTCAATTTTCAGAATGTCTTATCATGACCGAAGTTTCCGACCAATCCTCCACTATGTTTTTCCTTTAGTAGATTCTCCCTCATGGAACATTTTGGAATACATATCTAATTGCCCCTGAATAACAATCCATCTTGGATTAATATTCAGTCCATTGGCTTCTATCCCTGAGAATTGGATTCTCAGACGCCTCATACGCTTCTTTAAAATCTAGGTCATCCCTGTACATTTCTTTGAGGTTATCAAAACCCAAAGTTTTGACTCTAAATTCCTGCATAAGCAAACATTTCCTGCTCAAAGCATCAACAACTTTGTTAGTAGTTCCAGAAATATGCTTAATCACAAAAGTAAAATTCTTCATGAATTCAACCCATTTAGCATGATTTTGGTTCAATTTCTCCTATTGAGTCACGAATTGTAAAGCGTGATTATCACTGTACAAAACAAACTCCTTGGGGACCAGATAATGTCTCCATTTCTTCAATGCTTGTATGACTGCATAGAATTATTTGTCATGTGTTGAGTATTTGACCTTCGCTTCATTCAATTTCTCACTGAAGTATGTGATCGGTCTGTCATCTTAGCTCAAGACCGCTCCAATTGCAAATCCACTCGCATCACACTTGACCTGGAATGTTTTGCTAAAATATGCAAAACCAAAATTGGTTGCTCCATGATCTTCTTCTTCAACAGGTTGAAACTTTTCTCTTCTTCTTCTGTCCAGTGAAAAGATTTATGTCTTTTCTTCACTGTATCCATCATTGGTGCACTAATTCCACTAAAATTTCGGATGAATTTCTTGTAAAAACTAGCCAAACCATGGAAGCTTTGAATTTCAAACACATTTTTTAGCGATGGCCAATTCTTAATCGCATTTACCTTTTCCAGATCCATTTTAAGCTCATTTGCAGAGATAACAAAACCCAAATAAATGAGTTATGTCCTCATAAATGATGATTTCTTCATGTTTATCAGCAATTTCTCTTGTTGTAATCTCCTCATTACGGCAGCTAAATGCTTTAAATGTGTTGCTTCTGTTTTATTGAAAATTAATATATCGTCAAGATATACAATAACGAATTTCCCAATCAAATCCTTCAGGACTTTGTTCATCAACCTCATGAAAGTACTGGGTGCATTTGTTAAGCCAAATGGCATGACAAGCCATTCATACAACAACTCATTCGTCTTGAATGTTGTCTTCCATTCATCACCTTCTCTCATTCTAATTTGATGATATCCACTTTTCAAATCAATCTTTGAAAAAAACTTGGCTCCACTCAAGCAATCCATCAAATCATCCATCCTTGGCAATGGAAATTTGTATCTGATGGTAATCTTATTGATTGCCCTTAAGTCTGTACACATTCTCCAACCTCCATATTTCTTTGGGCTGAGTACTGTTGGAACAACACATGAACTCAAGATCTCTCTAACCAATCCTTTGTCCATTAAATCCTGGACCTGTCTCTTGACTTCCTCATTTTCCTACAGCGTCAACCTGTACGCAGCTTTGTTTGGTAAACTATCTCCAAGTATAAGATCAATGTGATGGCTTATACTTCTGATTGGTGGCAACGGACAAGGTAGTTCGTCCACTACTATATCAACAAACTCTTCCAACAACTTCTGGATTTCCTCTGGTAAAACATCCAATCTTGTACTGGTCAAAACAATTTTTGGATTCCTAACCACAATAAATTGTGTGTCTTCCTTCTTCTTAACCTCATTAAGAAGTTCCTTCCCACTCATGAGAAGTACAGTGTTTCTTGTCTCTGTTTTTATTTCTTTATCCTTAATCGACAGCAACATGTGAGTTCTCCCATTCTTCTCCAGGGTGTATGTTTTCTTTCTCTCATCATGAATCACATTTATGTCATATTACCACGGTCTACCCAGCAATAGATGACAAACATCCATGGGAATGACATCACATAATATTTCATCCTTATATCCTCCTATTTTAAATTCAACTAAACATTGTAGTAACATTTACCTGATGTCCTTTTTGTAGCCACGAAACTCTGTATGGGCTTGGATGTACAACAGTCTCTAGCTCCATATTTTCTACCATCTATGTAGATACGAGATTGTATGTGCTACCACTATCTACTATGTTTTTTCATACTCTATCCTTTGTTTTGCAAGCAGTCCTATATCGACTATTTCTTTGGGTTGGGTTCTCTACCTCCTTCTCCGGATTCAAGAGAAATTTCCTCATCATCAAGGATCTTTTGCCCTCAACATCTTCTTCCTCAACATTCTATCCTTGAGCTTTTGCAATGTGAGTCTCACCACCATCTTTCTTCTTATCTGGACACTCATAAGATTTATGTCTGATTTTCACAGAGACAAAGCACTTTACTTCACCGTCTTCCTCTTCCTCTAGCTTGAGGAAAAGTATTTCTATCAGCATACTTCCCTCTTTGTGAGCTTCCTCTTCTCTCATGTTGAGTTTGAGGTTTCTTTCCCTCTTCTTTAGGATTATGAGTCTTGTCTTGGGAAATTGTTTTGCCTCTAGCTTGACTTCTACCTCGACCTCTTTGACCTTGCTTCCAACTCATCTTTTATTAATATTTCAGAGCCATCTGATAAGCATCTTCCACAGTTTGAATGGTCATCATGCTCATCTCATCTTGAATTTCATATCGCAGACCATTCATGTACCTGGAAACCTTTTCATCATCGCTTTCCTGATGACCTGCTCTGATGTTTATCTTGTAGAACTCTTCAGTGTATTCTTTCACTGACATCATCTTTTGTCTCAAATTCTGTATCCTCCGAAACAAAGTGATTTGATAATCCTTGGGTATGAATTTGACTTTCATATTTGCAACCATTCTATCCCAACTCTTGATTTTCTGCTTGCCCTTGCAGCATCTGTCTGCCTGCAATTCCTCCCACCACAATGTTGCATGTTGGGTTCAAGAATCAATGAGGATATAGACACCCACCTGACAGATGTGCCACGCATTCACACGAGCTCTCAACTCTCGCCACTTCGCAACTTTTACAATTGAGAGTGATTCCTCCAATTCCTGAGCTCTCGATATGCAATGGCTCCACGGGGTTTTGATCCAATGGTTCTCCTATGCCTAGATGCAACGGTTTAGATCTCCTTGCTACTCAGTTATTCGTGAAACCAAAGAATTTGGTCCGCCCTCCAAACTTACGAACCCCGAGTTTGAGAACTGATCCAACGCTCAACCTAACCACAATCAACAATCCTCATAGATTTGAATTATAGATTAGATAGTTTAGAAGAGGAGGAGGGAAAATAGATATAGACACCCTAAAGGTCAAGATATGGGGCGTTACATACACCCACCCTTCAAGAAATTCGTCCCGAAGTTATAATGATTCAAAATATGAGGAGAATTTATGACATGAATTTTATGTGTCTTTCCTGATAGAAAACCTTATGGTATATTGGTCCCATTGGACCATGACTTGATTAAAACATGTCGAGGCTATTAATATATTGATTGCAACTACACCTATTTAGTAGGCACCTTACTATGTCTTGACTCTATTTTATTACCATTGGTAATTAAATTAATGAAAGGGCATTCTTCTCTTATAGATTTATTCCTCCTAAGTTATATATTAAATTATAGTCTACTAGTTTGATATCCAATTAAGATCTTATCTCATTATTGGTTCTTTAGCTAAGTGAATCTTAAATTGAGTTCGATTATAATTTCATTAAGCCAATCATATAATTCCACCTAGAATATCTTAAAAATTATAACCAATTATCATTGACTTTACTATCACTCTAACTTGAGTGATACAATACATATGCCATCACATAATTTCTCATGCTTAGGGACATTGACTAATATACTACTAGATAATTTTCGTGTGATGTCATCACTTAATAGTTTGTTCATTGTCCTCAATCTAACTTTCCTCTCAAGTCACAAAAACTAGATCTCTATCAAGTTAAATGTTTAGGATAGGATCATTTCCATCATAGTCAAAAATTGCATGCTTTATATTAACAATTCACTATTACAACATGCCTACATGTACACACACCATGTATACCTTTCTTTAGTTAGTGTCATAAACCAAGAGTAAGTTTCCTATTAGGGTCCATTCTAAACTCTAGCACTACTTGTCTTTAAGACTTTATCCTCTCATAATTTCTTTTCATACGTATCAACTTTATATCCTTTATATCTATATGCTACTAACCAATTTTGGCCTCTAGCACTTTCTAGTTCACCTTACTGTAAAATCATTTTAATTGTGGGAGGAATATTCTTATCGTTTATTATTTGACCTGTAAATTGGTTTCCCTTAAGTAAACTAAATTTCCCTTTAATTGAACATTGTAATTGTTACATCGAGTATGCATCTTGCAATTTTGATTTAACCGCAAGGTCATCTTCATGCAAGGTGGTGGTATTTAGTAATTATTTTGGTCACTTGCACTCACTGTCATTATTCCTTGGTAATAAACTTAAATTGTCTTAACCAATCAATGCATAACTAAGCACAAGTTGGGTAATTATCATGTCAACCATTAGCAATTCACCAAAATATCATCATGAATTTCCATTATTGTTCTAAACTCAAGTTTAGTGTTCACAACATAGGCTCTTATGGTATCACTTAGGATTTCATTATAGTATTACTCCATAACATCTTTTCTAGAGTTCATTAACATTCCTTATATTGTATTGTACCATTTAGCATTCATTCTGCACATTTCCATTCACTATTACATTTTCTGTCACTTTTTATTTATTTTATTTATGCACATCATCATCTCTTAACTTAACAAATACTCTATTTTATTTGTAAACTTATCATCTTCATATATCATTATCTCATAAACCTTTTATTTCTTACTCCTAGTACTCTTCCTTACTTTTATATAATAAATTTAATTTACTACTTACTTAGCACAGTTCACTATGCTTAAACAACTATTACTATTTTGTTCTTCCATATACCACATCATATTTCTAGTTCATGCATTTCCAATCCACCTTGAAGTCAATTCTAACTTCTTATTTAACTTGCCTCCTATTACCTTTCTTCCACCATTCTATCATACTTTAAACATTGTTAAATAGTCCAATCATTCGTGTTAATTTCTTTGTATTTTAATAAACCACCCTTACCTAACGTCCTTAATTCTTACAAACACAAACAATAATTACATTTATATTATATTAATTTATTATGCACCTTAATATTTAATATTACTTATAACATATCCTTACATTTGTCCATATAATGTATCTATTTAATAAATTATA
>JZKD02S1770284.1:181034-209791 GCA_000966675.3 Picea glauca
TTAATATTTTTTAAAATTTATTTATTAATTTATATTCAAAGTATACTAACATCAACTAACTTATATTTATTTATTTATTTTTAATTAAACATTAAAAAATAATATCAATAACCAACTTTATGTAAATAAAATATAAATAATAATAATAATAACTCCATTATATATATATGTTCAATTAATCACACATTTATTATACACCAATGTATTATATCATAAACCACACATCAAATCTTTGAACACAACTCTCTAAGTGTTTGATAATATCTTATGTCTTATCTCCTTTGATTTTTCTTAACATGTCTTTGGGCACGTTACAAGAATTTGATTTGATGGGTAAATTTTCCTTATAAGTCTTTGGGCACTTTACAAAACAAGAATTTGATTTGATCGTTAGACTTTCCCTACATGTTTTGGGCACGTTACAAGAATTTGATTTGATTTGATGAGTAGACTTTCCCTACACAAAATAATCCTATCAGTTTGTTTATTAGACATTCATTCGTTTGTAAATAGAATGGTATATGTTTACTGGGGAATCGGTAACTTCGCGGTTCTCATACCCGCAAGAATGACACACGAGTAAGTCCAAGTGAAAATCGAACATAAAACTTTATTTTACAAATTTCCTTTTATTTACACGGCACTTACCAACCCGTCTACACGATGCGATATATATATATATATATATATATATATATATATATATATATATATATATAAAACCATATAACTTTACCATAAAATGTTATAGATAATACATAATTATAATTATATATATTTATTACAATGCAATTAGCTTGACTGACCATAATTCAATTTAATTTGATTATATATATATACATATATATATATATATAAGACTTTACCATAAAATGTTATAGATAATACATAATTATATATATTTATTACCATATATTTATACATTAGATGTATATTCACATACTATGAATATATCACATATAAAATTAAATATAAAGTATATATATTATATGTATAATTAATTCTTATATATAAATAAATATACCCGTTATATATATAGTTCAAGATTTGGAATTTTAGTGTTTTTTTATTTGTAGTTAAGAAAAAATCACATAAATAAAATATAATAATAATTTTTTTTTATTTTTTTTAAATGAATTCTATTTTGGTAACTTTGTTTATTTCATTGCAAAAATTCACACAAATAAATTATGAAATATAATTTGTAATACACCATTCATTCATGTTAAGGTTGAAACGAATTATATTTGTATACATTTGTTTTATTTTTATTTTTGTTTTGTTTTGTTTAGAGCCGCAGGAAATACGACTAGCTAATGCTGTAATGGTTTTTGAGAAAGAAAAAAAAAAAGAAAACATAAATTTGTACATGAGTAAATGTAAGCTCATCTAAATATTCATTGGACTACATGAATTGGACTCATTCACATATTTATTCGATAAAAGGAAAACTTTAATATTTTTTGCCATGTTAATCTTTAACATCTCCTTGACTATGCTGATTTGTTTAATTTAGGAAAGGACATGATTACGTATAATATGATTTTTTTTTGTTTGTTTTTGTTGTTGTGGTAAGCTTTCTTTATCTATAATTCACACATTCACTACCACCATCACACATCTCCTATTCTTCCCCTTTTACTTTCCCTCAACCCCAAGTCTATTATGATATTGTAGTGGCAGTTCACAGTGAAAAAGAGAAGCCGAAGGATGGATTAAGCTCAAGTGAATGGTATTATCCACATGCTCCCTATGATTGGAGCTGAGACTACCATATCGTTATAGTGTATTGTAGTTTGTGCTCATCTCTTTCATCTTCTCCCTCTAATTGTTGTTTTTGTTTCTTCATTAAGGTTCAATACCCGAGGCATCTTCCTCCCAAGAATTAAGCTCAGTTGAGGTAAATCCTCTTCTATTGGGTTGTTTGTTATGTAAACGGGTGGGCCAATATAAAGAATAGGTCTTCCTACACCCTAAAGCTTAAACTAAGGCCGACCAACCAATGCTCGAGCTCGAGAGGTAGGTGGAAATCAACCTTCTTCTTCCTTACGCGTACTAGGCCTTGTTTGAAGTGTAATGGGTATGCGGGCGAGTAGTTGAACCCTCAAGTCATCATTTTTTGAACAATTTTTGGGTTGAAAAAAAATATCATCACTGTTAATAATACCAACAACGATGAAAGTCGTCCACAAAGAAAAATGGTTTCAAGCACAAGAACAACCGCAAATGGTCACTCAAACCCCTGTCGACGATAGGTTGAATTCTATTGAGTGATTTTTAAGACAAGAACCATTCATTCCTACGATTCTATTCTGTTCTACTCACAATAGATAACTATCTTATGATTTATTTATTTTTTTCTTAAGATTTCTATTTCTATTAATATTGTTAATATTGTCATCCTCCTTGAGTTTGGATATCATTGGAATTTGCCAAAGCGTTGATTCGATAAGAGTCACAAATTACTGTCCATTTTCGACTTTATAGTCACAACAAAGAGTTTATCCCTTCTTCAACCCCGTGATCATCATTTTGAGGTTGCTGCCTGTGAATTTGGCTCTAGATGTCAGTGGTTTATCTTTTCCTATTTGTATTTTTGGAGGGTGTACTTATTGTGTATAAAACGGTGAAGTGAGGAGAGGAAAGTAAAATATGGGTGTGGGAGGTGATTTCTAGGATTTGTTGAAACCCATTGAAGTGTTTGAGGATTTGGATGATCTAAAAGGGAAGAGGGTGGCCAAAGTATTCTATGTTTAGATTATTCAACAAGAAACTGCTCTCAAAGGAAATGCCATGAAACCCCACCAATGCATCACTTTATTTCGAGAAATTGATTTATTCTCAAAACTTGTAGTATTTCCAGTGTTTGTTGTGGATGAGGATCCTTCATATTTAAATTCCCCAACACTCATGATCCTCTTTAATAGAATCACGGGTTGATTTCTCATCCCTCTCAAAAGCTATGGAACGAAATCTGGTCTTCAATAGAAGTATGGAAGAATCTATTGAGGTATTAGAAGAATGTATTGAGATATTAGAACTTATGGGAATGTTGGTTTTAAGAGAGGCTCCAACGGCCTGTGTGTAGACCTTCAAATAATCACCTTACAGACCAACGCTTGAACAATATTAGCACACTAGGATTATACTCTTTATTTCTTTATTTATTTTGGTATTATTTCTCTTTTCATTCCTTATAATAAATGACAAATAGAAAAGGAGGGAAATATAGATATACTTTTGGCCTAAGAGGTAACACAAATATTATCATGTTAGAGGAGTTAAATTTAAAATTACAGGCATTGGAATTTGTGGTAAATATCTCCATTCTCTAAACTTTTGGATATGTCTTAAATCTTCTCGAAGTAATAACTCAATCATATTTAATGATTATTTCTATAATTATTTCTATCTTTAGTTTGGGAAGGCAATAGGCTATAAGAGTTAGAACCATAGCTCTGATACCAAATGTAGCACCCATCCAGGATGTTAAACAATTAATCTTTCAATTTATACATACACAATAACAACTTCGTTTTAGCATAATTTCATTGATTTTCATTTACACAATTCTTCTACATTTGCTCAATGATAAATCTAGATAACATGATGAAATAAGTAATATGTTAACTCTATGATTTAGAACTTAAAGAAAAAGTATATACAAAATATCAATAACCAAATACCACTGAAAAATACCTCCTCCTTAGCTTGTCGAAGCTCATCGGTTGTAATGTAATCATGGGTGCTTCCAAGCATTCTTTTCCCGCTTTCCCAGAGTAAAACAATGAAATCCTCCCTGCCAACTAGGAGCCTAGCCGGCTTCCTAGCTCCAAAAAAGCTTTCGATTTCTTGGCCCTCCATGCCTATGACTCCAAGAACAACAAAGCACCAATATTCTCAAAGAAAATTATCACAAGAATTATATCTTCCAAGAATTTCACAACCTCTCATCATGCTCAAACATCTCCATCCTCCCTTCCTCGCCACTTTTCCTCCCTATTTATCAAGTTTCCATACACCCTTCCCCAAGTCTCCTCAACCACCCTCATTATTATCCATCAACCTCCCTTATCTAGTTTTTTGGGAAAATATTAAAATAAAACTAAAATATAAATGACATGCATTAAGCAACAATACATAAAATGAAAAGTCTTTCTTCTCATGCTAGCTAATAAATGTAATTTGACAATTTTCACAAAAGGTACATAACACCCCATCATGTTCATTTAATTCATCATACCCACCATCTATCAAATTCAATAAGGTATTAAATGCTTCTAGATATTTTATATGCAATATAATTTACATATTCAATAAACATTCAATTAAATAGTTAATAATTTACTTCAATAATTAATTGTACTAGTGTACATGAGTAGGGTATGTTTGCGTAGCTAGCGGACACATATCTCATGTATGTACTAACGATAAACAATCATTGCCTCTAGTGCATAGTTCCTATATAATCGCCAAGACATGTAGGACAACTGATCGAGTAATGCATCATTTAATAATCTTAACGAACAAAATTACACCAATTCATGAATAATTCGTTATCACACATAAAATATCAATAGGAAATCAAAGAGGATTTTAAACATGGTAGGAACCAAGTGAGTAAACAATAGTGGCATCTCTAATCCCCAATCAGTATTCTCAACTAACATCAAAGCATCCTTCCTTCCTAACCTACTTCCATCTTCCATCTTATCCTTTCCTCTGTTGGACTAAGCTGGAGCATCAACTATATTGACCTAACTCCACATAGAACCCTTAAGCAGAAGTGTCATACATCTCGACCAAGCTTCCCCAATAGGAAACCAACAGTCGTCATCACACGTCTAGGGGAGCGTGACTTTACACAGTCCTCCCATGACTCTAGGTTTCAGAGGATAAACGGTGGGCAATATCTCCACCCATCCTTATAGAACTAGGGTCAACACCCTATATTGATCCATATTGTTCAACTACTATTCTTAGAGTCACGTCATCAAACAATCACTCTGGGCAAGTTGTGCGTCCTGTCAAAACCACACTCACCACAAATCATAGCAATATTTTGAATCATAAATTAAATAATAAAATATAGCATATATTATGATGTCTATAAAATCCAAGTCACCTCAACGCTAATGTCATTTGGATATCACATAGCTCATTAACATGTAAGTTAATCCACCAATAACTCATATTTAAGCACATACACAATAATTTCATATAAGGATCCATATCTGTATTGACGTTCAATTTAAGAAATGCATGTTTATTTTTATCATGTTTGGTATCTGTTATGAATTCATATCATAACTTGAACTAGTATCCACGTACCTAAATTCCACATTTTAACTTCTCTATTTAAACAAACCAAAGAGATATCATCATCATGAGTATATAACAATGAAAATAATATCATGCAACATAAAAATATGTTCATATCTAAAATATCTATCTCAATCTAACGGGGCCCAAACACATGTTAAGAATTGAATTACTAAGATGAGTAAGCAGTCAATCTTCTAACTCCCTAAAGGTCAAGATATGGGGTGTTACAAGGCATAAAGGATTGATGAGTAAGGACGGGAGGAGGATAGAATGTAATTCTTCTTTTTATGCATTTTTTTTTCATAGGTTTTCCCCATCTAATTGTTTTCCCCATATATGAAGGTATACATACCCTATCCCCCTCTGTATTTGAACCTATGACCTCCAATTAGTATACACATATTCAAGGGTTAGGCATGTCAAGGTTCATATGGATCAGTGGGTACACAATGTATAGGACCATCATTATTAGTGGTCATAGCATATTAGTGGCCTAATGGTTAGTGGCCATAGTGCCTTAGGGGTTAACATGATTGTTTGTTTCATAATGTGTGAGGGGGTGATTGGGCTAGGGGAGACCATTTAATTCAAGGTTCATGGAGATTTGGGGGCATACTATGTCCAAGGAGGGTTATAGTGATCGATATTTTATACCATGACATGATACTTTAATGCCAAAGATATTGTTGACCATAAATGACATATTAATTAACCTCATACTTTTCTAAATGCATCATAATAATAATTTGAAATAAATAAAAATGGTGAATTAAGAGATCAAGGGTTATAGGGGTTAAGAGTCATAGTGTATTAGAAGGGTCAATCTATTATGATGTTACTATGTTTAGAACCATAATGTATTCATCTTTTAGTGTGATTGAGGTCACACTATTTTCACTAGGGGCAATTGTTTCAGGAGTCATAGGGATCAACGGGTATACGATGTTCAAGTTGATAGTGATTGGGGGTTATAGATTAGTTTCCAGAATACCTTCTTCCCCTCATCACCAAGGATGTATCCATGACTATGCCTAGAAATGAAGATGAAGCCAGCCAAAAGGAACAATTGTATAATATTATTTGTTCCCAATTTGGGTATCTCTATATTGTCCTTCCTAATGTCTCTCTCTCTCTCAGACAGGTGACAAGGATGTATCCATAACTATATATCAGGGGCTATGAGTTAGGGATTATATATATATATATATATATATAATGTAGCTCCCACTCACCATACAAAAAATAGAACATACAAAATCGCACTCACCACTACACAGGATCACACATATTGGAGAGGATAGGAGCACACACGGATTTGAGAGGATAGGGCACATGGATTGGAGAGGCATATTGGAGAGGAGCACACATGCAGATTGGAGAGGCTAGGGCACACAGATTTTCACCAAAGGAGGGATCACGCACATGGGAGGAGGGCACACATATTTTCACGAGAGGAGGGCACGCGGTTTTGCACCAGAGAAGGGAAAACGACCGGAGGAAATGGTTTGACTTATTTCTCCTATCTCTTGAGTGTGCATGCTAATTGTTTGATGAAATTCTTGATATAATGCTTGATGAAATGCTTGGTAGAATGCTTGATGAAATGCTAAGTCATCCTTTTAAAATGCACATAGATGGTTTTAAAAAAACTAAAGTCTTCCCAAACCATCACACTATCATGTGATGTGGGGACAACATACATGAAGACAATATAGGAAGGTGGAAGATGATGTGTTAAATTTGTGTGAGAAGCTTTAGGGTGTGGACGTGGACAACATTTTGAGGTTTGAGAAAAGCATGGGATTTTTCATGAAGAAAGTTAGACTAGTTTGAAAGACCAATGTATTCTTATATTTGGGTTTTTGGTTTCCATGCAAACCCACCAATAGAATCCAATTTAATGTGAAAAAAGGTTTTGAAAAGAGAAGTGTCCATACAAGTCTAAGAAATGAAACATTCCTTTTTTAAAAAGAATTGTTTCAAAAGTGATTCAAGAAGGATGATTTATTGACGTAGACCCCCGACCCTCTGGTCGAGATCTACACAGGATCATTCTAAATTCTCCTCGAGCCGAAGCGGCTCCCTCAGATCCCTATTCGAACCTCACAAATCCGATCCACAAGTCCTTCATGAAAACATGCCCTAATCAAATTAACACCAGGCGTGAGCCTTACATCTCCATGTGACCACAACCAGGCCTTAGCGCAAGTGCCTTTCACAAATCGCGAGTTCGTGAGTCAATGACCCTCAACTCCTCTTTCTCCAAACCTCCGATACTCGATATTCAATACAGGTATGGATCCCTCCTCCCTAGTGCCTACTACATATAATTGTAGGCTAGGCTAAACACTAGCACTACTCACAACTCATGACTTCACGAGTTGTAGTGTTGATCCCTCGTGCTCCTCCTTTGCGAATTACCAATACGTGATAAGTCAACAATGGGTTGACTCCTTCCTAGGCGACATGTGTCCACCACCTATCATCCACTTCAACCTTTCTCTGGGTTCTTTTTGTTATGACACCTGTCAACCATGTGCCCCCCACCTAACGAATGTGCCAAGTGTTCGTATGAGCCCTCGATGCTTGGAAATTCACGACTTCGCAGCTGAAAAGAAATTCATTCAACCCTCAAACCCCCGATACGCGATACCTCGTGGACGTTTCGATCCTAAAATTCTCCCATGGCTTGGATCTAATGGTCTGGATCTCCTTCCCTACTCCTCGCAACTCAGAACTTCGCGAAACCAATAATTTGGTCTACCCTCCAAACTCACGAACCCTGAATTCGCAAAATGATCCAACGACCTGGGTTGAAATGAAATTAACGGCTCATATTGACCATGCTCAACAGTTCAAGTTTATTCTTGATATTAGGGTGGTGAGTTCATACAACTCCTAACCACCTTACAGCCCCACTGGATCCTACAGTCCTCATGATTTCGCGAGCTCTCCATGGAGAATTCTGACCAACCGATTCACTCCTGCCCAACGAATGAGTGTTCTCCCTCCTGAACTTGATTTATATGCGATGGTTTCGATCTCTATCTCCCTTTGAGCACTTAAAAGGTGTTATCCCTCCTTATATTTCACTTGCAAACTCAAGCCTCAAAAAAGATCCCTTATTGCACTCCTTGCGATAAACTTTCAAATAACCTCCGGTTATTTGAGTCTTCGACCCTCTACACTCTTTGCAATAGTATTCCTTCAACTTTCCCCTTGGTTGATAAGTTCTAAGGATTCCACCAGCCTGCGTACACCTTGCATGGCTCTGTACTTCGCTTGCACTTCTGTTGGTATGAGAACAACGATATCTCTCCTGAGCTTTCTGAGATAAAACTCAGACCCTCGTCAATGCACACCTTGCAGACGTTCACTGCACTCCTTGCAGGAATTATCAGGGAGAGAAATGATTGAAACTCATTTTTCTTCTCTTTCTGACTTCATACATTCAACATGAAATCATACACACAACACAACATTGAAATAAATGCATAACAGAGAAACAAATCAACTGTAATCATGCCATTTAACTAATGTAAACAGTAAGCATCATAACACCATGAAAATTGAGTCAAAGTTTCATATATTAACTAAAGTGCTCCTATACATGGGTTCTTCTCTACAGCTCTCTGCTACAGCTCTACAACTTATGAATTCTGAATCATCCTAATGTTTCAATGATACAAGGGTGAGGGTGTCTATATTCGTTTTCCCTCCTACACTTCTAAACTATCTAATCTATTAAATTAAATCTAACTACTTGCATTCATTACACATAAATGCCTCTACAATCGACAGATGAGAGAAACGCTCAAGATCTGTTTACAACATCTAGATATAGATGTAAGTATGCTTCCCTTATCTATTACATTAATGCTTCAAATTTCAAAATTCAAAACATTTTCGTAAAAACGTGTCCATTTTTTCATCTGCGTGTCCAGTTGTTCCATTGGCTAGGTGCATTCTTTGGCTTTGTACGATGCTCCTGCATCGTACTCCCTCACTTGAAAATTTTCATGAACTCTTGTAAATGAGTGTAACACACCCACTACGAGAATTAATAATTTTCGGCTTTTCCTTCTTTTCCTTGAGGAACAGAATCCCCGAATTCCTATGGGGCTTGATGCAGACCCTACCATCCCTTATCCTTACCCGTGTGATCATTGGCTATGACCGTAGGCCTTACCGGAGAGGTGCTTCTAGCTTTCACAATTCGGGAAATCACGATGCATGTGTTCCCCTACTCTCTTGTCTCTCGAAGTGCCAAAATCTGAAAGGAACCAACAGTTTGTCACATCTAACAATGCCTCGGATTAAAACCTGGCATTCCACCTTTCAGAGTTTCGTGTACCAGGTTTTCATGGTAGAAGAGGATGAAGGGTTCATACCCTTCAGTTTTTTGGGTGCTGAAACATTGAAAACCAAATCTACATGCGCTAAGCCATATCAGGATTTCACAAGTCAGGAATTCGGGACTGGCGTGTACCAGGGACTTGCCTCTAGATATCCCAAGTGCCAAAACACCGAGACATCAAGACTTATCTGCGCTATTATTATTTCAGGATTTTGCAAGTTGGGGTTTCGCGATAAGCATAAACAGGAGGTCTCGCGCTTAGGTTTCCCAGGAGATGAAACTCTGAAGCACCAAAAACTATGTGTGCTAGGCCATCTCAGGAATTCACATGTCGGAATTTCAGGATATGCGCAGATAAGAGATCTCGCACTTAGGTTTTTCGGGAGCCGAAAATCCTAATCCTGTATTCATCGCTAAGCTCATTTCAGGGTTTCACAAGTCAAGACTGCATGACTGGAGAGTACAAGGAAACTGACCCTTGGGTTTCCCGGGTGCCGAAACACCGAGACATCCAAACTCTAGACATGCTATGCCATTTCGACGTTTCACAAGTTGGGATTTTGGGACTTGTGAGTACAAGAGACCTGCCTTTAGATATACTGGGTGTTGAAGCACTGAAACACCACCTCTCATCTGTGTTATACTGATTTTGGGTTTTCACAAGTCGAGATTTCAGGGCTGGCGAGTACAAGGGATCTTACCCTTAGGTATCTCGAGTGTCGAAACACCAAAACACCACCTCTCATTTGCGCTATACTAATTTTGGGGTTTTGCAAGTCAGGATTTTAGGGCTGGCGAGTACAAGGGATCTTTCCCTTAGGTATCCTGGGTGTCGATACACCGAAACACCACCTCTTGTCCGTGCTATGTTGATTTCAGGGTTTCGCAAGTCAAGATTTTGGGGCTGGTGAGTACAAGGGATCTTACCCTTAGGTATATCGAGTGTCGAAACACTGAAACAACACCTCTCGTCCACGCTATGTTGATTTCGGGGTTTCATCCATTGGGATTTTGCGATATGCGAGAACCAGAGATCTCGCACTTGGGTTTCTTGGGAGTCGAAACTCCGAAACATCGAACTCTAAATACACTATACTATTTTGGGATTTTGCAAGTCAGGATTTCATGAATGGCGAGTACAAGGAACTTTCCCTTGGGCATCCTGGGTGCCGAAACACCGAGATACTGAACTCTGAGAGACCCACTCTTGCTCGTGCGAGGTTTTCAAAACTTAGGCCATAAAGTCCATCATTGAGTTCTTGGGTAGATTTTCACCAGGTTTTATGACCAGACTGAAAGGTCTTCTTAAATCACCAAGCTATTAACTTTTGTGATAGGTAATAAGCAAATTCAAGATTTTACTAAGGCGGTAGTCCTTTCAAGGAACTTACCCCGGCTCTAGAGTGGGAGGGAACTAACCCAAAAGGAGGTTCTTGTGGGGAGGTCAACCATGGCCTAATGTGAGTCAAATAAGGGGACAATTCTCTCGAGAACAGACTCGTGATCTGAACTTGTTCAATCTATATATATATATAAGCTAAGGGTGGTCATTACAACATAAGCATGCAACCACCATTTCCAATCAAAACACCATACAGACATTTCTATACAGAAACCATTTATAAGTGTTCAAACCATGAGCATACATTCCAAGATATTCAATGCAAGACACAAGATATAAACACTTATCAAAAAACACTAGGTGATGCAACTGCTGAGAGGGGTGCTCATATCCACCCAACCGTAAGCTCAACGACTCCAAATGGATTTACCAATAGCCACCCCCGAGCTAGACCACGATGCTTTGAGACTTTGTCTCTTACTTCCCACTCATCGGAAGTCAAAGACGAAGGTTACTCTCCTTATCCTCTACTCATGACTCACAGTATTTTTCCCAGAGTTATTCTGGTTCCCTTTCGCGATTCCTCTCACGCATGTATGTGTGTGCTCCCCTGCCCCTCCCCCCCTTCCACACTTCTTTCCTCCTACGAGGTTGCGTGTGGCATGAAATTCCCTGTCCAATGGTCAGGTCTGAGAGATTCTATGGATGGGCAGTTCACCCCATCCCCTCATTTACTCTTGAGGAGCCTCCCCACCTACTATCTGGGTGGGTAATTCATTTCTGGGTTTGAGAGTGAGCTTTGGGTTTTCCCAAGCACGTACAAACCAGTATGGTTTTGGTTCGGTGGAAGTTAACGCAGCCACTCCTGGCCCCTTCCACCACCTCTCATCATCCATCGTTGTCTCTTTTTAGCACATCCCCCTCTCAAAAGTTATACAACACATATTCATACATCATTTACATTCCTTGGACCTTTTATACAAAGGTTTGTTATATCAAACATTCACAATCTTTGGGTTTTCCATAGTTCTTGGCCAGTATAGTTATTTTTACAAATTGGGGGAAACAGGGTGTTACAATTCCCTCCCCCTTAAAGGAACATCATCCTCGATGTTCTATCTATTAATATGACATGTATGTACAAGGGTAAACAAAATCAGATATGCTTGTTTCATGGCATCTTCCATTTCCCATGTAGCCTCATCTGGGCCAAAAAAATTTCACTGCACCTCGACCTGTGCAATGGTTCAGTTCCTGAGCGAGGTTTCCTTTTTGTCCAGTATGCATTGAGGTTCTGGTAGGAATTATCCCTCTGGTTCCACCTGGATCATAGACCAATCAATTATATGATTATAATCATGTACATATTTCTTCAATAAGGAAACATGGAAAACATTATGTGCTTTTACTGTGGGAGGAAGTGCTATCCTATAGGCTACAGGTCCCACTCTATTTAGAAATTCAAAGGGTCCACAATACTGAGGTGCCAACTTGGCACAAGCTCCCATCCTTATGGAACTCTTCTTGGGAATAACTCTGAGTTCTATGTGGTCTCTCACCTGGAACTCTCTTGGAGTTCTTCTTTGTTCAACATAAATTTTTTGTCAGTTCTGAGCGACCTGTAGATTTTGTTTTATTTGAATCACTTGCTGTTCCATGTCTTTCAACATATTGGGTCCAATAGTAACTCTATTTATGGGATTACTCCAATTAACTAGTGTGTTGCATGGCCTACCATAGAGGACATCGAAAGGACTCATCTTCAGGGATTCTTGGTAGCCGTTGTTGTAGGTGAATTCCTCTAGTGGCAGGTAGTCTTCCCACCTTTTGGGTTGATGCATTACATTCATCTTGAGCATGTCTTCTAATATTTGATTCACCCTTTTCATCTGTCCATTGGTTTGAGGGTGATAGGTTGTTCTAAATAGTAACTTGGTCTCCAAACCAACCATCAGTGATTTCCGAAAGTTGGAAGTAAATTTCGTGTCTCTGTCAGACACAATCTCTTTCGTCATACCATGAAATCTAAATATCTTCTTCATGAATACATTGGCGATGTCTATTTCCTTAAAAGTCAACTTGATGGGGATAAAATGAGCAGACTTTCTCAATTTATCCACCACTACCATGATAGTGTCATTCTGTTTGGTCGAGGTTGGTAATCTGATGATGAAATCCATGGAGATGGTTTCCCATTTGCATTCCGGGATTGGTAGAGGTTGTAATAATCCTACTGGGTGTTAGTGTTCTACTTTGACTTGTTGGCACTCTATGCATTTGGATAAGTACTCAGCTATGTCCTTCTTCAACCTAGGCAAGTAGAATTGTTTCCTAGTGGTCGTGATCATCTTTTGGTATCCTGGATGACCAGTGTAGGGTATTTTGTGCATTTCATCCATTATGAACCTCTTCAAGTCATCACAATTTGGTATATACAATCTATTTTTGTAAGTGAGAAGACCTCCTTCCATCATCTGGTAACCTCCATACTTTATCCTTGTGGGTTCTTGCTGTAGGTACAAGGTCACGGTCTGGAAGAATATGTCTGTCTCTTGTGCATTTATGACTCTTTCCTTGACATTTGTCTCGCAGGTGCTTACCGCTACCAGGTGAATTGTTTTCATGCTTCTGCTAAGGGCATCAGCCACCCTATTTTCCTTTCCCTTAATATGTTTGATTTCAAAATCAAACTCGCTTAGGAGAGCCATCCACCTAGCTTGTCTAGAATTGAGATTTGGTTGGTCAAACAAATATCGTTACCCACAGTGGTCTATCATAAGTACAAATTTTCTCCCCAGGAGGTAATGCCTCCACATTTTTAAGGTGTGTACTATGGCAGCCAGCTCTAAATCATCGGTCACATAGTTGATTTTGTGCCCATTCAATTTTCGGGATTCGTAGCAGACCACACTTCCTCCTTGCACAAGAACTCCTCCGAGCCCTTTCTTGTAGGCATCGATGCACACGAGGAAGTCATCTTCGGGGTCGACGATCTTCAACACTGGTGTGTGTGTCAGTAGATGTTTCAATGTTTGAAATATTTCTTCACATTTTTGTGTCCATGTGAATTTTGTCCCCTTTTTCTGGAGGGCAGTGATTGGACACCCAATCTTGGAGAATCCTTTTATGAATCTCCCATAGTATCCTGCCAAGCCCATAAAGGATCAGATATCTGAAACATCCTTTAGTGTAGGCCATTCCATGATAGACCTGATCTTATCAAGGTCTACTGCTACCCCTTCTTTAGATAGGACATGGCCCAAGTAATGTATTTGCTTATGGAAAAAGTCACACTTGCTAAATTTGGCATAGAGTTGATGTTCTCTTAGCACTTGAAGCACAAGCCTAAGGTATTCCTCATGTTCCTCTCTATCCTTGGATTAAATTAATATGTCATCAATAAAAACTAGCACAAATTTTTCTAGGAATTTGATGAGCACATTGTTCATCAAGCACATAAAAGTGGCAGGGGTATTGGTTAACCCAAATGGCACTACCACAAACTCATAGTGACCATATCTCATCCTGAAGGTAGTTTTGTGGATGTCTTCACCCTTGATTCAGGCTTGATGATATCCCAATATCAATTCAATCTTCGGGAAGATAGAGGCACCTCCCAATTGATCAAACAAGTCATCGATCCTAGGTAAGGGGTACTTGTTCTTTATAGTTACCTTATTGAGTTGTTTATAATCTATGCACAGTCGGAGGGTACCGTCTTTATTTTTCACAAACATGACACATTGGGTTGGATATATCCTCTATCCATCATTTCTTTCAGTTGTAATTTAATCTCAACTAGCTCAGGTGTGCTCATCATGTAGGGTGTCCTAGACACTAGCACTGCTCCTGGTGCAATTTCTATTGAGAAGTTGATGTCCCTTCTCGGAGGTAGACCCGGTACCTCTTTTGGAAATACATCTATGTATTCTCTCAGTGTGGGGTGGCCTTTGAGGCTTGGTTTGTCTCCTTCAATTGGTTTCAACACCTATATTTCATATAGTGGACATCCTTTTCTGCAATACTTTCTCATTTGAAGATCTGATATTTGTCTCACCGAGACAGGTTTTTGGATCCCTTGAAGGGTTATCCTCCTTCCTTCTTTACTTTCACATTCCAAGGTTTTATGGTAACAGTCTAGTTTGGATTTATGGGTGGCTAGCTATTCCATACCAATCAATAGATCATACGATCCCAGGGGTAGTATGTTAAGGGTTGCCTGGGTGGGGAATTCACCCATAATGAATTGGTAGGCTGGTATGACTTTCGCTACCCTTCTTTTGGTGCCAGTTCCAAACTGTACCAACCATGGCTCGATGTTTTTATGTGGCTATAGTTTACATTTATCAACAGTTGTTTGCATCCAATTCGTCACTTGGTGAGCAAATAAGGGGTGCTTACATGCCCAGTTGGCTCTTGCTGAGCATGACAACTGTAGAGGAAAGGGTTAGAAAAAGAACAACAAAACTATAAGAAAGAATTAAATTAAAACAAACTAAAACTATGAGCATATGGATAAAGAAATAACAAAGACAAAAAGACCAATATCACCAATGTTTTTAGGCTGATCAATTGATGAAATCAAAGCACAATGAAGAAAGGGGACTATGAGTCCCTTCTTTCTCCAATGGAAGGCTCTTGAGGCCCTCACAAACTTGCTCTCGTTACAATAAGAAAATGAGAATGATGGTGAAAGAAATCCTAGCATGTCCACTCAATGTATAGGTGGATAGCTCAATGAAATGGTGCTAATGTGTTATTGCCAAGGAGTGAGTCCTTAAAACAATCTAAGCAACATAAAATTACATGAAATTCCTTGATAAAATGATGTTTCTTCATGGCTTTTTATAGCATTGCATTGGGTGATTATTTAACTCCTTTGAGGTGTGAAAAGGAGCTCTTTAGGGCTCAATTAGGTCTTTGACCAGACTACCATGCAGATTCAGCTCAGATTTGATGGTCAAATCAGGTTGGGAGCTGGTCCATAAGTGGTTGGGAGGCTGACCAATTCAATAAATGCGTCGTTTAGCAGGTGTGTGGGTTTTTTCGCTAACATTCGTGCATCGTGCGCGCATTGTACGTTCCAGTTCCGTGCATATGTGCACGCACCCATCTTCTGTAAAGAGCCCTTCAATTTTTGGTTACTTTGTATAGTTTTTGACCCTTTTGCAATGCTGTGAAATTAATCTAGTGCCATAAATGACTTCATTACTGTTTGACGATGTTGAGTTCTTGTCGCCATGTGCGGACGCAATTTTAGTGATAACAGATTCCCCCTAATGGATGAGGTTAGGAGAAAATGTATAGCCGAAATCCATCAATGTTTCTTCTACTGAGAATGTTGTGGTAAGAGAGAGCAATAGTGGGACCGTGTAGAGAAATCCGTTGGAGAAGAAAGGAATCGGTAAAACCCGACCTTACATAAGGTGCGTAACAATATACAACTGTGTACAAATGAGGCGGGCATGCCCCATGCTCGTATTATGTAACTCTGAAAAAAGATGAATGAAGTGTTGGTGTAGAAAACTGCAACGCCCTCAGGGGCGGTGATGATAAAGGCAGAAGACAATTCTGCAAAGGAATATACTCTGAACAATAGGCAATGATGGCGGTGATAAGTAGTGACGATTATGTGGGCATTGATGGCCCTACCAGGTTCAGAGATCTTCAGTGAATGATATAAAGAACTGCAATAGTCGCAAAGTAAGACCCACCATAACATGAGAAAGTGTTGGCGTCGAATTTTATGGGGGTCAACGATAGCAGGGAGTAATGGTGTTTCACCCTGTGCCATCTGAGATCTCTCATTAAATGGAGAATGAGAATCAAGATACTATCACCCTTCTGGAAAATGTGTGCTGCTATCGACAAAAGGGGGACGTGACTCCCAGAAGCAAAGGGATTCATAGAATCTACTGAGGTGAGGAAGTGGCAAAGGTACATGGACGAAGTCAAAAAGTGGGAAGACTCAAGACTTCCCTTGGTTGGAGGGTGTATGATATAATGAGTGGTCACAACCGTGTGACAAGGTCAAGTGTCAGGGGGACACCAAGACCGAGGATAAGTTGTGCCAGAGGCAGGACAAGGTGAACAAATTCAGAGGGTAGAGGCAAGTGACCTGTGAAGTACTCTGAAGATATGGACGATGCCGGTAAGGGTAAATGAGAAGGAATGCTCCAACCAAGGGTGACATGGGTTGCATGTGGCCAAAAAAGGAAGCAAGTCGCCAATGGTGACGAAAAAAGGAAATGAATGAAAATAAAGGTGTTTGTACAATAAATAATGAATAATTTTGGGAAAAAAAAGTACAAATACAGAAACGGGTGCCCCAGTGTGAAATGAGTGCCCCGGGGAGGGAATAAATTTCATGGAAAACTAATGAAGGGTGGGGTCCCCATTGGTGAGTTTCCGTATGAGGTAGGTGAAATGAAGATAGGTTCAAAAATGGGCAAACTGATGGTGGATGAAATGGAGGGTTCATGATCCTGCAGAGGTGCAGGTAAAAAGAATAGAACCACAAAGAGTTGATCTAGGAGTCCATATGGGAAGCTAGCAAAATGAGGAGAAGAAGTATGTGATTGATTCGAAACATGATGAAAGACTACCGGGACTCCCATACCTAAAGGGTAATGAAGAACAACATGAGTGTCAAAAGTGCCAAAAGGTGCTATGAATGGGACAAATCATGTGGGTGAGAATGCTATCGGGTTACAGTACCGATGATGCAAAATGGAGGCGTGGGTACTGCAGAGCCGGGAATGAGGGTCCTAAAGGCTAATATCAGTGGGTGTGACTGGAAATGTAAATGCAATGCAACGGGAGAGACTACATGCCAGTGCTAAATGTATACCTGGAGGAATGATGTTGAGGGATGATGATCAAGTACCTGCACACAGAACAACCAAATACCCAAAGTGAACAATATCTGAAGAGAATTGAAGATATGAGCATGTATTAGATAAATGTGACAATGCACGTGCATACCTGACCATGATATGAAGAAAATGCACCCCGAGGGCTTAGGATGAAAAGTGACCCAGGGACAGTTGTGATGTAGGTGGCGGGACGCTGATCCCATGGCTGAAGACGTTTTGAAAAATGGACACCTTGGGCTCCTGGAATGGTGAGTGGAAGTTTGGCAAAAGGGCTATATATAGATGTAGGGCCCACATTGCCACCTCATTTGTACCTGCTGCAACAGTGACTGGACGAGTAGATTTCAGAGGATATTTGGTGATTCAGGGAGGATGAGGTGGCCGATCGACGTTCTACGAGTTTCAGGTTAGTGGTCTGATCGTCCTGCATAGAAATAGGTTTTTAATTTTGGGGCAGGGTAGGTACGAGGGGCCATATAGGGGGTTTGAGGGGATTTTTTATAGGATGTGGGCCCACACGCGCGGATGATTCAGTGGAAGGCGCGCATACGTGCACGCCTGTTCACTGAATATGAGCGCATGGGTGCACGGGTAGGGTAATTTAAGGTGCGCCAGAAGGGAGTGTCTGTGTTGTGAACAGGCACACATTAGTGCATGCCTGAGGGTTTAACATGCGTGCACTAGAGCGTGCCTTTATGGTGGACAGGCACGCTCACAAGTGCACCTGTGAGGAAAACAGGTGTGCATCAGTGCGCCCCTATGCAGTGGACAGGCGCGCATACGTGCGCGCCTGTGGAGTGAGCAAGCGCGCATGTGTACGCGCCTGTGGGTGATAAAACCACGCCTAGGAGTCAAGGTTGAAGGGTGAAAAATGAGTCTTTTTGATGCATTTGATGGTTACATACACTGATATAGGACTCTGTGTTGTGTGCAGGTGGCTAGCAGTGACTATGGCTGTTCGGTGGCGTGAGTGAGACTAGTTGCAGTTGCGAGATGTTGTGGCCAATGCAGGGCCTAAGGTGTGAGCGAATTTAGCAACTTGCGGGTTGCTAAAGTTATTTGAGTGCCCATTGATACGGGCACAGGAGTACTTACTACAGTTTCTACTCCAGATGTGGATTCCGGAGCTGCACTGCTTCCTCGTGCGAGGAGAGCAAATCCCCTTCACTGTGGTGGAGGATGTATATTTTTTGACTGGGCTCCCCTTTCGAGGTACGCCCCTACTGGCAGAGCCTGTGCTGCTGAGCGACATAGCCCTGGTGATGATCGCCGATTGATATTGCTCAGGCAAGAACTTCATGTTTGGGACTGTAGTGAGCATGAGTGCTATAGACTCCCTGGCGCATCGTTGCATAGCGGCGATGATTGTTCATGTGTATGGGTCACTGGCGACCCAACGTATTAGTGGTGGCCAGCTGCTGGTGCTGGAGAGGGTGGTGGTGGGCCGTGAGCAGTTCACATGGGGGCTTACACTGCATGCGCGGATGATCGTGCAGTTGGACCATTGTCGGTCCACAGGTACAGGAGAGTTTTCTTTTGGCTTGATCCTGGTAGCCTGGTTTTTGGAGAGGGTGTCGATGTTGCGCCCGAGGGTTCTACTAGAGGCGCCTAGGGAATGAGAGTCGTGATTGAGGTAGTGGTCTGTAGTTTTGGTTCGCCACAGTGGTGGCAAAGGTGTCCATTATTTTTCAGCTCAGGCGGCGCAGATATGGCGGCAGATGCCGCAGGTGATACTTCGGTACCCCTATGCTGGGGTGGACTTCCGGGGGACCCGGACATGGTACTGCCTCCGGGGGAGGTTTTTGACCATCGAGGTATGTTGAGCATTGTGTATGGTTTTGATTTATGTTTATCTTTTGAGATATCAGTTCATATGTGATATAGATGCTGATACAATCGTTTATTGGTTGTTTGGTGCATGTGCAGATGTGGCACCTCGCGGTCGTGAGGTGGATTTGCAGAGAGCGCTGGTTCAACGAGAGCCGGAGAGACCACCGCGTGGAGAGAGATGTTGGTGGGATGAGGCCATGGGGCGACCAGCAGAGCCTGAGAGGGCAGCGAGGAGGCACCGATTCGATGAACTTGGTGCAGGGCCATCACACGCTCCTCCGGCAGTGGCTGGAGTTGATTTTGATGATATACGCCATCGTCTAGAGACGGTGTTACAGGACATGCCTGAGGGCATGTGGATACACATCCAGGATGAGGGATTCCTGGAGAAGTGTATAGGAGTACCTCCACCATGGCGGGGTATAGTGCGACGAGCAGCTGTTCTTTCCGCGATGACGAGTGGACGCCTGCCACCGAGGCAGGAGGGTCCTGTGGGTGTGCCACCACCACCGCCTGGGGTAGGTGGGGGTGGGACACCACCTCCTCCTGAGGGAGGAGCAGGTGGGGGTGCGATAGAGGCCCCCTGATGTGTGATGTACACCTTTTTTGATTATATATAGGTTGGTGAGCCAATTTTTATACCGAGGTGCGGCACTGGCCTGCGGGCAGATGTATTTTTGTATGTAAACATTTGGATGGCCTGATGGGCCGATATATATATATATGAGTTATACATATTTTGAGATCCTGATGTTGTCTACATGTGTGTTTCTTTTGATGATGATGATGTCTATTCTATGTATATGCTGGGATAGGATGTATGAAATGTATTATGTATGTGTAGCTTGATGTGATATATGCCAATCTAACACTGTGCTATCTATTTCATCTATTGTTTGATTCAATTGTCTTGGAATATGTGTAAATGTAATGGAATCAAAATGTCGAGATAACAGTCTAACTTGTCGGTATTTACGAAAGAGGCACGGATCGCGTACACGGTATATATTGTTGAGCTGGAGAACGACTAGTTGAGAGTCGAGGAAGATGCTAAGGTGACGAATATGATGACGCTGAGTGTCAGCCAAGAGGCCAATGAACGCAGTGTATTCGGCTTGGTTGTTGGTTGCTGGTCCCAAACATATGCCGCTTGAATGTAGCATTTCATGTGAGGGTGTGTAGAGAGCCCAAGAAACCGAAGCGAGATTTTGTTTCCAACAGCTGGTGCCGTCGGCGTAACCAATGTGGTAAGCTGGTGGAGGAAGCATCTGTCAACAACACAAAGGATAGTTTAGACGAGAGGGTAGGAGAAAAAGATTAAAAAACTCTAGAAAAGAAAATAACCTAAAGTAGCATGACTATGTTTAAGCATAAAATTTCTTGAGATACAACCCATTGATGGGTTCTTTGAGTGAGAGGCCTTCGCGGGAGGCTAGGATGTATGCGCCTTTGGTGAGGAAATGTTGGATAATGTAAGGGCCATGCTAGAGTGATTCGACCTTGCCGTGGCCAAAGGTATCATGGGCGATATCATAGGCCAGGACGAGATCGCCTTCGCGAAATGATCGAAGGTTAACATGGTGATCAAAGGTATCTTTGGATCATTTTTTAGTTGCCTCATTGTTCTGTAAGGAAGATCAATGATCTTCATCCAGAGACTCCAAGTTCAGCAAGCGCTATTCCATTAGAGCAGTGTCAGGTAAAAGCTCAATTGCGGTGCATAGGGTGGTAATTTCGCACTCGATGGGAAGAGTTGCCTCGACCCCATGGACTAAATAAAATGGTGTGAAACCTGTAGCGGTCTTTACTACCGTTCGATAAGCCCATAGCGTGGAAAATAACATATGATGCCAATTGGTCTTATGTTTATTAACCATGCAATGTAACATGGTCTTGAGGACTTTGTTCACTGCCTCGACCTGTCCATTTGACTGAGGGTAATATGGTGAGGCAAACTCGTGAGAGAAGCCTAGCTGAGATGAGAGTTCGATGAAGATATCATTCTCAAAGTGTTTCCCGTGGTCGGAAACAAGTTGGAGTGGTACTCCAAAATGGGATATGACGTGGTTACAGAAGAAATGCGCTGCAGGGTCAGTAGTGTTGTTGAAAGTGGGCCTAGCTTCGGCCCATTTTGTGAAGTAATCAACGGAGACATCAATGTATTTGTGACCATTGCTGGAGGAGGGATTACAAGTCATAAAGTCGATGCCCCATTTAAAAAAGGGGCCCGCAGTAGTGACAGGGTGAAGAAGGGTGGGGGCCTCGGGATTTGTTGGCATAGAGCTGACATTGCTCACATCGTTTCACAGCATGAATGCAATCGTGAAACAGGGTAGGCCAAAAATAACCAACTCAAATGATCTTCTGATCCATGGAAATACCCGAAAGATGGCCCCCACATGCACCGCTATGGCAGTCGTTTAAGACTCCGTCAGCCTCATCAATAGTCAGGCAGTGACGAAGAATGGTGTCAATGCCCCGTCGATATAGGATGTCGCCGATGAGGAGATAGTGGGGGGCATGATGGCGAATGCACAAACGATCATCTCATGATAGGTGATTACCGAACTTTTGAGTTCATAGGTAGATGAGGAGGTCGACATACCAAGGATCATCAGAAGTGATGTAAAAGAGATGTTCGTCAGGAAAATCAGTGTTGACGGGGGCACTGGGTGTGTCAAAGGGGAGGGCTGTGAAAAGTTCGATGAGAACGAGGGCCTTCTTACTCTTAGGTGTTGAGAACTCGAGGTCATACTCATGAAGGATAACAATCCATCGAGCGAATTTGTCGTTAACTTGTCGACGGCTGAGCAAGTACTGCATGGGGTTGGAGTCTGCGACGACCTTGGTGGTGCGAAGCAGAAGATAGTGGTGCAGTTTCTGGACTGCAAGGACAACTGCAAGAGCGAGTTTCTCTTCGTGTTTGTACTTCAAGGGTGGTCCTGAGAGGTTCTTATTGGCATGATAAATGACGTGTTCACAATTGTCATCTCCAAGCTGGACGAGGATGTCGGATACTGATACAGCTGATGCTGATATGTAGAGGATGTAGTCATGATTATAGTTAGGTGCACTGATTAAAGGTGCATTTGAAAGTGCTGCTTTATGATCGTCAAATGACTATTGGGCATAGTCGTCCCAATGAAAAGGGATGTCGTGACGTAGTAAGCAGAGGAAACCATGTGCGCGGATGGCATAATCAGGAACAAAGCATCGTAAAAAGTTAGCTTTTCCCTGTAGACTCTATAGTTGTCGTAAATTCCGAGGAGGTGGAATTTCAGTGATGGCTTTGACTTTAAGGGGGTCCATGGTAATACCACTTTGGGAAATGATAAAACCGAGGAGGCGCCCTACGGTGACATAGAACACACACTTGAGAGGGTTCAAGCGGATGTTGTACTGATGACACCATTGAAAAATGATTCGTAAATCATCGAGGTTCTAGGTACGTTTCTTGGATCGAGCGGTGAGGTCGTCCAAGTAGGCGAGGATGATGGCAGCCAGATCGTGAAAGATGTATGTCATGGCCCGTTGAAAAGTTGTGCCAGCATTTTTTAAGCTGAAAGGCATGACACGATATGCAAAAGTACCCCATGGGGTAATGAATGCGGTTTTGTACTGATCGACTAGGTGGATTTGAATTTGGTTATAGCCAGAGAATCCATCCATAAAGGAGAGAGCCTCGTGGCTAGTGCAGTCATCGATAATTTGATCGATGAAAGGCATTGGAAAGTTGTCTTTTGGACATGCGTTATTGAGATCACGAAAGTCGGTGTAGACGCGAATAGTGCCCTGCTTTTTTTCGACGAGTACAGGGTTGGAAACCCATGAAGTGTAAGTGATGGGGTAAATAAATCCGGTCGTACGTAATTTGTCAATTTCGGCTTTGATGGCCGTGGCCTTGGATGGGTGTAGCGGTCGCTGTTTCTAGCGAACTGGTCTGATGTCAGGCCAAGTTTCGATGCGATGCTCGACAATAGAGGGATCGAGGCCAAGCATTTTTTTGTATGACCAGGCGAAAATGTCCCTATATTCCTGGAAGAGGGTTTTATATGTGGCGATTTCCTGAGGATTGCAAGAAGCTCCAATGATGATTTCTTTGACGATGCCATGTTTAATGGAAATGTTGATTTTGATGGTGGGGGAAATGTTGGCCAGATTACCTTCTTCAAAAGCATCGGGTGCAGGAATGGGATTGTTGAGCCAATCGATAGGCCCGGATGGGATAAAATATTTGGTTTCGACCGTGTAAATGGGGTGTTGACTAGGAGGCATGAGGGCTTCCTATGGAAGGAAGAGTGCACAATGATGTAGTGCGTCCCAGGGAGAGTCCGGGTGTTGTATCTCTTCCAGTATTTATTCATCGCATTGGAAACGATGGGAATATAATGGATCCTGAGAAGTGATCTCAGTGACAGTGTGATTGCCCCTTGATGAAGAAACAGAGGGGGTAATTCTAGGAGATGGTGAGGGTTCACTCGACATAAACCATATGTTGAAGGACTGAGGGGTACTCATGGTGGTTGGGTGGAGAGTCTCTATAGGGGAATGAGCAGGAGAGTTGGGGGGGTTGCGAGGTAAATCCTGAGAGATGTCATCTAAGAACTAGGGAGGTGTAGGGAGTGCCTCAGGCTCGGGAGAAATGACGTGAAGATCTTCCAGTGGTGAAGTAATGTCAATTACTGCCTCTGCGGGTCAGTGCAACAGGGCCAATTGACATTGTCGATATTCCAAGATCATAGGACACTGGTATGTAAAATGTGCTAATGAATCGCAAAGAGAGAAAGGGCATCTCATGCGTTCATTGACTGAAGTGGTGACATAGCGAATGTCAGTGATATTTGTTGTAGAGGACGTAGCAGGGTGTGGGTCATTCTGAAAGTTCTGGTGTACAACAGCTAATGTTTGCTGGAAACGTGGCAGTGCTGGGCAATGATGAGTGTAATGGCCATACTCGGAACAGATAGCACACACGAATTTGGTCCTCAACCCTTTACTACTGGAAGGTTGGGTGGTAGGAGTAGGACTAGCAGTAGTGATGGGTGTTGTGGGAGTTTGATTGAGTGGAATCAAATTATGTAATTCCGGTAGTGATGGGTAGTTGTTGGTTTGGTGACCCTCTTTCTCACATAGTGCTCATGGTGGTGGGATGCGTGGAGGAAGTGGAGCTATGGTATCCTTCTTCTTTCTCCTGCCCCCAGCTATAGCAGGGGGGGTAGGGAGTATGGGGGTAGTGGGGTGAGGATGGGAATTGTCATGGGGAGGCCTTCCTGTGCGGGAAGGGATGGGTGAGGGACCATCTTAGGTGGACGTAAATACCACACTTGGATCACTAACACCATATTGGGTAGTGTGAGCGTTGCGGCTACCTAGAAAGCTTCTATACCAGGTGGAGGGTATTTGAGTGAGGGGTTGGGGAATTGTCTCCCAAACGGGATTATTCCCTTGAGGGGATGTGGATTCATGGACCGTAGGGGTCGATGAGTGTGCAGGAGGCTTTGGTTGGAGTGGTTCTGTGACTATTGAGACGTAAGGGATGACTGAAGCCTCCCGAGGAGGATGAGCCTCCTCCGTGTGAGTTCCGTTAAAGGAGATGACGCATACATGATTAGGGGGAAGAAGTGGTGGTGCTCCATGGTATGTCCCTAATAGGGATGGATATTTGAAAATACCAGGACCCATCTCGACGAGTGGATATGTGTCTTTGTTGGTGTGAATGAGAGGAAGAATGTTATTGAGATTGGCAGATGGGTTAGGCTCGTAATGCGAGACTTGGTCAATGGTCACAAACTTCCCATTGTGGGGGAACATGATTTTCCAAAAGATGGAAGATGCCACTGCCTTCATATCATACATGTAGCTACGTCCAAACAATATATTGTAATCGAGTGGGGCATCGATAACTTCGATGTCGATGAGAATAGTTTTTCCCCCGAGTTCCACGGGGACATTTTGGAAGAGCCCTTCAGGAGATGATGGTCGTCCGTCATAATCTCGTAGTGTGATTGCAGAGGGTATGAGTTCCAGGGAACCGAGTTTCTGCCATATTGTTTTGGACATGATGCATGTAGATGCCCCCTCATCGATGATACACCGATGGATGGTGATGTTCCATATTTTTACTGGTATTTGAATAGCGACCAAAGCAGGAAGACGAGGTTCAAAACTATCAAGGTCAAAGGTGATGAGTCGAGTATCGACAGGGTCAACTGCCCCCAAGGTGGAAAGTTGTGATTTCTGCTGCATAGGACAAGTCTAGAGGACTTCCAAAAAAGACATGGCAGCCAAGGATTGTGCTAAGTCATCTACCAAGCTGTAGTTATGAGAGGCCCTAGCGTGTGGGTTGTGGACATTCCTGTGCAATGGGATGCGAGGGATGCATAGTGGGGGTTCGGTGGAAGGGAAAGGGATTACCAATGGGGGTCCTTTCAGTGTAGGGTTTGTCTCTGGAGAGATAAGGGTAGACTCAGCTATTGTAGGATATTGACGATTGCATGTTTGTAGAAGAATTTCTTCCTCACTGGTGAGGATAATTGTTCGCTCTGCTGGATTGTTGGGATTGTGGTATTGGACCACCTGAGGTAGAGGATGTTGCATGTCCTGTTGGGTGTTTATCACACCTTGATGTGGGATAGGATTTTGCAGCATGGTGGGAGGAGGTTGTTGCAAATACTGTTGTGGTGCCTGTTGAGGGGCAGTTTGTGCAGGGGTATGGGGAAGACTCCCCAATTCTTTCAACCATTTGAAATCAACGATCTGGGGGCAATGGTGAGTGTAATGACTGAAATTGACACAAAGAGCACAAGGGTGGATGGTTTTAACATTATTGCACCCTTGGCGTTTGTTTTTTTTGCCCCCTTGGGGGTTTTGGTTTCCTTGGTTCTGGTTGCCCCCAGTGGGTTGATGTTGTGGGGGTTGATTCTCGCCTTGACCAGGGTTGTTGTTATTCCTGTTTCATCCTTTCTTCTTGGCATTGTTCGAAGATGAGTTGGGTTGGCTATGTTCAACTGTTCAAAATTTTGGTATTGTTGAGCAGTAGAGGGTTGAACAAAGTTTACCCCCACATGAGGATGTGGGGGAGCCATGGGTTGTGGGGGACTAGGAAATGGAAAGTAGGGATTCTGTGGTGGTACTGCTCCATAAGTTACATAGGAAGGCGTAGCGCTTTCGCTAGTACTATAAGCTGATGTTGAGGGGGTACCACTGGTTGTGGGAATAGGTGGATGTATGGGAGGTGCCGGTGGTGGTCCACTAACGGGTGGAGGTATAGCAACAGGATATGGCTATTGATAAGGGGGTGGGGGGTAATAAGAAGTGCCCCCATAGGCCGGTGGGTATTGAGGTGTTCCATACATCGATGGTGGTTGGGGTTGTGGACCATGGTGTGTGGTGGCTCCTATTAGTCCATCTGCTGAGTGAGACATCCCAGGTTTGTCTTGACCAAATGGCACAGGTTTTGGAAGATCAGGAAGTACCGTGTATAAGTACCCTGACTGTGCATAAATAAGGTCATACTGTTGGGCCTTACTGATGGCTTCTTCTTCAGATTGAGGGAAGGTGGAAGCGACATCCTTACCAAGGAGAGTGACAAGGGATCTAAGGAACCGATCGAGACATTGTTGCTTGGTGGTTTCTTCTTTACACAAACTACGCCACCTACGCCACTCATGAATGTGGTCAGCGATGTGGGTGGATAAGGTCTGTTTGAAGTTATACAATATTTCTAGACCATTGTCGTGGCATATCGGTAATTGGAAGAAAGTTAAGAATGCTTTGGCCAAGGACTCAAAGGTTGTGTGGGACCCTGATTTTTCTTCGACATACCATTTGGTTGATCGGCCAGTGAGTGTGCGTTGAAATAATCGCAGTCTGACGGAATCATCCATAATGCTATTGGAAGAACACCATAGATGAAAGGTCGTGACATGATTGGCGGGGTCATCCCCTGCCTTTCCTTCAAACTTTGGTATGTCTGAAGGAATTTTTGTTGGCATTGTAGGCCATGTGGCGTCATGCAATATAGGATCATTGGTAACCTTGGTGAGATCCGGTATGTTGAGAGAGGCCAAATATGGCATCTGTAGTGGGGTGGGAGGGTTAGCTCTAGCCATAGTGTGTGGTGAACCTGACCCTTGATGGGGGCTAGGTGGGTTGGTGCTCCCTCCTTGAGAGGAAGTGGGTCCCCTGCTTCCGTGCAAAGGAGAGTGAGTGAATGGATGACCTTGGGGAGTGGACCCAAGTAATGTAGAACCAAGCAAAGCTGATCCTAAGATAGTAGCACTCACAGGAGTGTGTGAAGGAGGTATCGATGAACAGGTACGATCATATACTCCTCCTAAGATAGGAGGGAGGTTGAGCAAGCGTCGTGAACGATGGGGGTTCTGTGGTTCCCCTATGATGTCTGACTAGTTGTGAAAATGTGTGCAACAAGTGGTGAGAGAAATATAGAAACAAGAGTCTTTGTTGTGACTTTTTTACACAATATATATATCAAAGTCAAACTATAATCAGATGTGCATCATACATAAATGAAAAAGAAGCATATACTTGGGTAAGTGGGTTTTATCCATGTGGGGGAAAAATGAAAGCCAATGCTCGTGTCCTAGAAGACGTAATGTCCTTCTTCTCAAATAGCACTGGACCTTCCAATAGTACTCAATAGTGGGGTATGAAGTCACCGGAAGAGAAACTAGTGAAGGATGAAACAATTGGTTATAATGAGGGGTAGAGGGGGCATATCCCGAAAGAGCTGGCAATACTTCCCAATAGCCACACAAAATCCAATCAAGGTGCGATTGCAGCCCACAATCGCCACCTGGGTAGATGTTCTAAAGTTGGTCACTAGGTACCTCGATCCAAGTGTGACATTTAGATTTTCGGCCTAAGAAATGGATCGCGGGCTGGATCTCATCTAAGAGGTGGGTGCCTCAAGGGGGGATGCACAGAACAACCAGACCTCGGCCTTCGACCCTTCATGGGTATCTCCCTGCCTTATGGTGATTGGAACACTGGACTTGGAGGATTTGAA
>JZKD02S1770284.1:210520-234451 GCA_000966675.3 Picea glauca
TGAAATGGTGCTAATGTGTTATTTCCAAGGAGTGAGTCCTTAAAACAATCTAAGAAGCATAACATTACATGAAATTCCTTGAGAAAATGATGTTTCTTCATGGATTTTTATAGCAGTGCATTGGGTGATTATGTAACTCCTTTGAGGTGTAAAAAGGGGCTCTTTAGGGCTCAATTAGGTCTTTGACCAGCGTACCATGTGGATTCAGCTCAGATTTGATGGTCAAATCAAGTTGGGAGTTGGTCCATAAGTGGTTGGGAGGCCGACCAATTCAATAAATGCGCCATTCAGCAGGTGCGTGGGTTTTTTCGCTAACAGTCACGCATCGTGCGCGCATGCATGCATTGTACGTTCCAGTTCTACGCATATGCGTGCGTACCCATCTTCTGTAAAGCGCCCTTCAATTTTTGGTTACTTTGTATAGTTTTTGACCCTTTTGCAATGCTGTGAAATTAATCCAGTGCCATGAATGACTTCATTACTGTTTGACGATGCTGAGTTCTTGTTGCCATGTGTGGATGAAATTTCAGTGATAACAACAGCCTTAGGGGCTATATAACTCAAATTTGAATGAGGGTAAATCATAATAGACACTACATGGTTGGTGATCATACCTTCGATTTCCACCACTGAAGCTTGGTGGTCAACTCGGTTATTATCCAAGGCTGCATAAATTTGTGGCACACTCTTGGCCACGTCATTGATGGTGGTAGCTTCTTGAACATTGTAAGTTCTTTGGCTATTCTATTGTCGATGCGGGCAGTCCCTCATTATATGTTCTTCTCCACAACCCCAACATTTCAAAGGTTCTCTCTTTGGGTTATCAGTCTTTACTAGGGCAGATCCAAAAATTTTATTTCTGCCCAAGGAGGGAAAGTTCTACTGGTGTACACTTTGGGTTGGGAAGCTCATCATTGAGTTCTTTTTATAGTCCTTAAATATTGGGGATTTAAACCCCTTTTTCTGAAATCCTGAACTATTCTTCTGCTTCCAGCCTTCACGAGGTTCCGTCCGATGCCCAAGTTGTTCATAACAATATCTTTCCTTTGAGATAGTATCTTCTAGGGTCTTTGGTTGGTCAAATTCAATCCTATTCTGATAGTCCTTAGGTAGTCCACTGATGAATCATTGCACCTTTGCCTTTTCTTATTTTATATAGGGTATGTACCTCAGCAATTCGAGGAATCTGCTAACATATTCTTCTATGGTGCATTGCCCCAGCTTGAGCTCATAAAACTATTTAGTCTTTTCACCAAAATACTTTTTCGATGGATATTTCTTCCTGAAGTATCTCTCAAACCATTCCCAAGATAGGTCCTCTTTGTGAATCCCTTTCACATTCTTAAGTTCTTCCCACCAAATGGAAGCCTTTCCATTCAAGTTGAAGGTGGCTACTCAGGATTTCAAGTTCTCCAAGAAGTCATGGACTCTGAAATACTTTTTTAGTCCAAGCAGCCAGGCCTCTGCTTCCTCTCCATTATTTATTTCACTGTTGAAGGAGGGTGGTTTGGCCTTCTTAAACTCTTCGAGATTATGACTTTTGGAAAGTTTTCACTTTGTTCATTTTCTTCGGGAATGAGAACTAGTTCTTCTACTAGAAGATCCCTCCGAGCCGCCAACTTTCTTTCCGGAAGAATCGTCCGACGCTTGTCCCTTATTTCTCGGGAGAAATTTTCTTGAGGTTCTCCTCTTAGTGTGGCCACTGACATGACCATGTTTCTGTATCTCAGGATCATGCTGCAATTGTCTTTGTATGTTGGATAAACTCTACAATAAGACTGCATTAATTTTTTTTTCTTCTCTTTCTCTTTTATGATCCTCTCTTTGTTGGCCTTGCATCTCTGTAGTTCAACCATGAGAATCCTCACAGTCTCAGCTAGATCTGGAGGGGTCCCTACCGCCCTCCTTTCATCAGACTCTTCGTCTCTATTGTGAGAGCCATCCCCCAATTCATGGTGATTCACCATTCTATACGTCTATAATTTCCCACGGTTGATCATCCGCTTGTGTACAAAAGAAAAATGCTTGTTGATAGTCAACATTTATATACATTAATAACCCGCGCAATAATCATATTTTTCACATGCATACACACAATAGGGATTTTCCATTCTTAACTTCGACTTTTGATTGAGGGGGTCAAGATAGAGAGTTACTCTTTTTAACAGTACTCTAAATGGAGTCTCTGCACAACTCGTTCATGAGCCCAAGCAGACCAAGTGTTGTAACCATGCTTTGATACCAATTTGTAACACACCCAGTATGGGAATTAATAATTTTCGGCTTTTTCCTTCTTTTACCCGAGGAACAAAATCCCCAAATTCCTATGGGGCTTGATGTAGACCCTACCATCCCTTATCCTTACCCATGTAATCATTGGCTATGACCACAGGCCTTACCGGAGAGATGCTTCTGGCTTTCGCGATTCGGGAAATCGTGATGCATGTGTTCCCCTACTCTCTTGTCTCTCGTAGTGTCGAAATCTTCTTTCGTAAGCACCCTCCTTGCATGACCACCGACTAAGCTAAGTAATAGCACCTCTCACCTCTTTTCACTTCATGATTTCAAAGGTTGAACACTTGTTCTCTTGTCTTGTGAATTCTCGAGATGTGAAAAGTCAGTGGAGTGTTGACTCCTTCTAATATGTTGACATGTGTCCGCTGGTCTATTTTCCGGGCCCACTGTGTGTTTCTGCCACGTGACCCCTCCGTGCCTCAGCTCTCGACACTTTGTGACTTCTGATGTCTAAAATAATTCCTTTCAAACTTCGAAACCCTGAACATGCGAAATGCGATGGGGTTCCTGATCCAATGGTCCTCCCACAACTTGGATCCGATGGCTATCCTCGCTCCTCGCAATTTCGCCACTTGCGACTTGGAGCACCCAAGTTTTCAGTTCTCACCTGGCGAACCTCCAAGTTCATGAGATCCCTATATCTCTGCCACCTATCCACCTCCTATGGATGACTGTGATTCTTTCACGGTTTCGTGACTTTGGGACTTTCGGGACAAAAGTCTCGATCTCTAATCTTCTGATATGCTGAAATGGTGAAATTCTGACACGTCGTCCCACGATGGAACTTCCCACCTTTATTGGAATTTTAGACTTTATTACTTTGCAAATCCAAACGCTGATCTTTCATATTTTCAACTCACGAAACCCTGAATTGGTCAATGAAAGTCTGACCTCCTTGTTGGTGAGCATGCCACCTGTCCACTATCAGATGGACGGTATCTTCGTAGCTTCGCCACTTGTGAAGTTCGAAAACTTCTCTTTCTGAGCTCCAATGTCTAAATCTATGATATGAGTGATCTCGTGACATGTGCCCTTCCAATCGGATGGCTCAAATTCTCTCACTATTATAGGACTTCACACCTCACGACCTTGCAAGTCTTTATGCAAAGGTTTCGACCCTTCAACTCAGGAAACCTCGAAATGAGATTTACGTGGGTGATCCAATGACCCTTGTTGGTTTAAATCCTATGGTCTGATTCTCCCGAGATTGCACTTTGAAAAATGATTTCCGTAACTTCCCTATTCCTCTGCAAGATCTGACAGCCCTCGATACTTCACGAATTCTCCACGGAGAATTCTGACCATCAAATTCCTCCTTGACGATTTCTGCAAAATGAACACAGTATCTCTTTGCGAAACTGGTCCACTAGCAAACCAACATTGCTATGCCTTCTTCCAATACTTCAAGGCACTAGCCCTCTTGAGCTTGATTGAAAAAATCCTCAAGTCCTTTGGAGAAATTTCCTGCGTGCACTCCTTGCGGCAATTCTTCAAATACTTCCAAGTATTTGAACTTCTTGAACTTTGTGCACTCCCTGTGATAGTAGTCTTTCAACAGTTTCGCTCAGGTTGCACACACTGAGACTTGACTCAGCCTACGCACTCCTTGCATGGATCCTGTGCTTAACTTGCACTTCTGAAAGAATGAGGAAAATGTTATCCCTCCTGAGCTTGCAGAGACGAACTCTGACTTCTGTCAATGCACACGTTGCGAACAGTTTCACTGCACTCCTTGCAGGAAAACTCTTGCTCAGACAGAGAAATAATTGAAACTCATTCCTTACTCTCCCTCTCTTCATATTTCAGACATTAAATATGAAATAAAACATTCATGCATCAAAGAAAATGAATAATAGAGAGTAACCAAGCATATATCAATCAACATGTACAAACACAGAAAGCAATTTAACACCATGAGTCTGAACTAAAGATTTTTTGTATTAATCCAGAACTTCCGTACATGGGGTTCTTCTACATAGTTTTCTTCTTCTAATCTCCTATGCTCTCTACTCTCTCGATTGATTATGCTTCTAATAATGTTACAATGATACAAGTGAGGGTGTTTATATCTGTTTTCCTTCCGACTCCTAAAACTGTCTAATCTAAGAATTGAAAGCTACCTACTTACATTTACGAGTATAAATGCCTCTTAGTCCTTCAGACGAGAGCGAGACGCTTAAGGTATGATTACAATCTACCAGTACACTCTTTCTTAATTGTTTCATTTACATTTGGCATATCGAACTTCAAAAACATTCAAACAATTCATCATGTGCCAAAATGTGTTGGCTCTTGCCCCACACTTTCTTGACGTTGGCGATGCTCCTGCATCATACTCCCTCGCTTGAAAATTTTCATGGGATCCTGTCCATGAGTCACATGGTTTGTCCATGCTTCTATATCTCTACTTCATTCTCCCAGCTTGCATCTTCAACTTGATGTCCCTTCTACTTGACCAAGTATTCAAAATATTCCTTTCGCCTAGTCCTCTTACTAACTCTTTTGTCCAGTATGCTTTCCATTTGTGGCTTCTCTGCAACTGGCATCTGTTTAGTCCACCTAACCTCTGGTTGTTCATCACTTGTTCCTGCTTCCTCATCTTCATATGGGTACAAATCTGAGACATTGAATATCGTAGAAATTCCGACCCCATCGGGTAATTCAATCTCATAAGCATTTGCCCCAAATTTCTTCAAGACCTTACATGGTCCGATCTTCTTCATATTCAGTTTGTTATATGTCCCCTTCAGGATTATTTCCTTTCTCAGATGTGCCAGAATCAAATCACCAACCTCAAATTGAATTTGTCTCATGTGTTTATCTTCTCTGTGCTTATACTCTTGGCTCGAGTTCTGCAAGCGCTCCTTCACCAGGCTGTGAAGTTCCTTCATCGCTTCTGCGAAATCCTCTGCACTAGCACTCCTAGTTGCATTTTTTTCTGAATATCTCAATTTAGATACTCCTCTTGGATGCATCCCATAAACAATCCAGAATGGAATATGCCCTGTGCTTCTATTGATTGAATCATTATAAGAAAATTCTGCCTATGGTAGAATACTGTCCCACTGACTGTGATGTTCTGTCACCAAGCTCCTCAGCAAGTGTCCCAAACTTTTGTTCACAACTTCTTTCTGTCCATCCATCTAAGGATGATAAGTTGAACTGAACAATAAGTTTGTTCCTAGATTTTTCCATAAGGTTCTCCAGAAGTGTCCCACAAACTTGGTGTCTCGATTTGAAACTATGCTCCTTGGTAAGCCGTGAAGTCGAATGACCTCTTTGAAAAACATATTCACAATGTGAGTTGCATCACTGGTTTTCTGACATGGTATGAAGTGTGCCATATTAGAAAATATATATATCACTACAAAGATCGATTCAAACCCTCTTTGTGATCTTGGCATCCCCAATATGAATTCCATGCTAACTGCATCCCATGGCCTGTCAGGTATGGGTAACGGTTGATAAAACCCTGCATTTTGCCTCTTCCCTTTTGAATGCTAACAAATTCTACATCTATCCATGAATATTTTGACATCTTCTCTCATTCCTGGCCAAAAATATGACTCATTTAACTTTGAGAATGTCTTTTCATGACCGAAATACCCGACCAATCCTCCACTGTGTTTCTCCTTCAACAGATTCTCCCTCATGGAGATTTTTGGAATATAAAGTTGATTACCCTTAAATATTAATCCTTCCTGGATCATGTATTCTGTCCATTGGCTTCTGTCCCTAAGAATTGGATTCTCAGTTGCTTCATACGTCTCCTTAAAATATGGATCATCTTTGTACATGTCCCTGAGATCATCAAAACATAGTGTTTTGATCCTAAACTCCTACAACAACAAAAAATTCATGCTCAAAGCATCAACAACTTTGTTGGCAGTTCAATAAATATGCTTAATTACAAAAGTAAAGTTCTGCATGTATTCAACCCATTTTACATGTCTTTGATTCAACTTCTCCTGTTGAGTCACAAATTGCAAAGTATGATTGTCATTGTATAAGACAAACTCCTTAGGAATCAAGTAGTGTCTCCACTTCTTCAATGCCTGAATAATAACATAGAACTCCTTGTCATACGTGGAGTATTTCACTTTCTCTTCATTCAACTTCTCACTAAAGTGTGTTATCGACCTATCTTCTTGGCTCAAGACTGCCCCTATTGTGAATCCACTTGCATCACATTTTACCTGAAATGTCTTTTTGAAATCCGGCAACACCAAAATTGGTTGTTTCTTGATTTTCTTCTTTAACAAATTAAAATTTTTCTTAGCCTCTTCTGTCCAGTGAAAAGATTTATGTCTTTTCTTCACTGTGTCCATCATCAGTGCACTAATTCCATTGAAATTCCTGATGAAATTCTGGTAGAAACTAACCAATCCATAAAAACTTCTCACCTCAAATATACTTTTCGGTGATGGCCAATTCTTAATTACTTCCACCTTATCTGGATCCATCCTCAACTTATCTGCAAAAATAACAAACCCCAAATAAATGAGCTCTGTCCTCATGAACGATGATTTCTTCATGTTTATCAACAACTTCTCTTGTTGTAGCCTCTTCATCACTGTAGCCAAATGTTTTAGATGCTCTGCCTCTGTTTTACTGAAAATCAATATGTCATCAAGATACACAATGACAAATTTTCCGATGAAATCCTTTAGGACTTCATTCATCAACCTCATGAAGGTACTTGGTGTGTTCATTAAACCAAATAGCATAATAATCCATTCACACAACCCTTCGTTAGTATTGAAGGTTGTCTTCCATTCATCACCTTCTCTCATACAAATTTGATGATAACCACTTTTCAAATCAATCTTCGAAAAAAATTTGGCCCCACTTAAGAAATCCATCAAATCATCCATCCTTGGCAATGGAAATCTATACCCGATGGTTATCTTGTCGCTATCGAGTCAGTACACATCCTCCAGCCTTCGTCTTTCTTTGGACTGAGAACTGTCGGAACAACACATGGACTCAAGCTTTCTCTAATCAACCCTTTTTCCATTAAATCCTAGACCTGTCTTTTGACTTCTTCATTCTCCTACAGTGTCAATTTGTATGTTTCTTTATTTGGTAAACTAGCTCCAGGTATGAGATCAATATGATGACTCACACTTCTGATCGGTGGTAATGAACGAGGTAGTTCATCCACTACTATGTCAGTAAACTCTTCCAATAGTTTCTGAACCTCTTCCAGTAAATCATCTACCCTTGTACTAATTAAAACAATTTTAGGCTTCCTGACCACAATGAATTGCGGTTCCTCCTTCTTCTTAACCTTTGTAAGAAGTTCCTTCCCACTCATGAGAAGTACAGTGTTGCTTACTTCGGGTTTCACCTCTTTATCTTTGATGGGAATAAACATGTGATTTCTCCCATTCTTCTCTAGGGTGTATGTGTTCTTCCTCCCATCATGAATCACATTTCTATCATATTTCCATGGTATACCCAGCAATAGATGAAAAACATCCATGGGAATAACATCACAGATTATTTCATCTTTATACCCTCCTATCTTAAACTCAACTAAACATTATTTAGTGACATTTACCTGATGTCCTTTTTGTAGCCATGAAAATCTGTATGGGCTTGGATGTTCAATAGTCTCTAGCTCCAACTTTTCTACCATATCTGTAGAAACTATATTTTTTATGCTACCACTGTCCACGATGACCTTGCATACCCTGTCTTTGGTCTTGCAAGTAGTCCGAAAAATATTGTTCTTTTGCACTGGATTCTCCACCTCCTTCTATGGCGTTAAGAGAAATTTTTGCATCATCAACAATCTTCCGCCTTCAGCATCTTCTACCTCAACATTCTGCCTCTGTGCTTCGGTGATGTGAGTTTCACCACCTTCTTTATTTTTATTTGGAAACTCATAAGACTTGTGTCCATTCTTTCCACATGAGAAGCATTTCACCACTCCACCTCTTCCTCTTCCTCTACCTCTGGTATGAGGAAAAATGTTTCCATTAGCATACTGACCTCTTTGTTTGGTATACTACCCTCTCTGTGAAATTCCACCTCTCTCAGTTTGAGTCTGATGTTTCTTCCAGTCTTCCTTGGGTTTCTAATTTCTATCCTGGGAAACTAATTTGCCTTTGGGTTGACTTCTGCCTCGGCCTCTTTGACCTTATTTTCGGCTCAGCTTCTCTTCATCTTTTAGAGCCATCTGATAAGCATCTTCTACTATTCGGATGGTCATCATGCTCATCTCATCCTAAATGTTGTATCTCAGACCATTCATGTACCTAGCAACTTTTTCATCATCACTTTTGCGATGACCTACCTTGATGTTCAGCCTGTAGAATTCTTCAGTGTATTCCTTCACTGTCATCAACTTTTGTCTCAAATTTTGCATTCTCCGAAATAGAGTAATATGGTAATCCATGGGAATAAATTTTTCCTTCATCTTCATGATCATCCTATCCCAACTCTTGATTTTCTGCTTGCCTTTGCAACATCTGTCAGCTTGTAGCTCATCCCACCACAATGTTGCATGTCCTTTCAATCTTGTGATAGCATGTTTGACCTTTTTGTCTTCCTCAACATATTCATAGTCAAAATATGTGTCTAGTGATATAATTCAGTCTAGAATCTCTTCAGCATCCAGGTTTCCTTGATATACTAAAATATCCATTTTTTCCTTAGCACCCATTCTTGCAACAACCCTAAGTAAGAGTTCATTTGCTGCATCCTCTACTGTAACTTCTTCTGCTTCATGTACAGCTTCATTTTCACTTTTAGAATCACTGACATCTCCAACACCAGTTGTGCGCCTCTATGTTGTCTCCATTTCCTCGATTCTAGCGCGTATGTCACACATCTCTCTCTCCATGGCTGGATTTGGCACCTGCCTACCCCTTCCTCTTGGCATTTCCCTATCCTCTAGCCGATTGGGTGTTTTCCTGTCTCTTCTTCTAGGTGGCATGGATGAGATTTTCTTTTTCTTCTTCCCTGTCTGAAGTATACAGACAAAGTCAATCTCTGATACCAAAATTGGCGTAGACCTATCGACCCTTGGGATGAGATCCGCTCATAGGATCGTTCTTTATCTCCCTTGAGCCGGATCGACTCTTTCAGTTTCCCTACTAGAATCTCCTTTCAAATCGATCCACAGGTCCTTTTCACATCTTGCAATCTCGTGAGTTCACAAATTGTGACTCCTGACTCTTCCTCTCCAATCTTGCGATACCCGAGATTGCAAAAGGAGTATATCTCTTCTTTCATAAGCGCCCTCCTTGTGCGACCACCGGCTAGGCTAAGCGCTAGTGCCTCTCGCCTCTCGGCACTTCGTGAGTTCAAAGGTTGAACTCTTGTGCTCTTGTCTCGTGAATTCTCGAGACGTGAAAAGTCAATGGCATGTTGAATCCTTCCAATATGTTGACGTGTGTCCATTGGTCTATTTTCTGGGCCCACTGTGTGGTTCTTCCACATGTCCCCTTCGGGCCTCGACTCTCCACACTTCACAACTTCTGATGTTGAAAACAATTCCTTTCAACCTCTGAAACCCTGAATGCGTGAAATGTGATGGGGTTCCTGATCCAATGATCCTCCCACGACCTAGATCTGATGGCTATCCTCACTCCTCATGATTTCGCCACTTGCGACTTGGAGCACCCAAGTTTTGGGTTCTCACCTAGCGAACCTTCGAGTTCGTGAGATCCCTAGATCTCTGCCACCTGTCCTCCTCCGATGGATGGCTATGATTCTTTCACGGTTTCATGACTTTAGGACTTTCAGGACAAAAGTCTCAACCTCTGATCTTCCAATATTCAGAAATGGAAAAATTTTGACACGTCATCTACGTGGGTCCCACGATGGAACTTCCCGCCTTTTTTGGAAATTCAGACTTCGCAACTTTGTGAATCTAGATGCTGAGCTTTTGGATTTTCAACTCATGAAACCCCAAATTGGTCAATGAAAGTCTGACTTCTGTGTTGGTTGGCGAGCATGCCACCTGTCCATTCTTAGATGGATGGTCCTGATTATCTTCGCAACTTCGCCACTCGCGAAGTTGGAAAACTTCTCTTTCTGACCTCTGATGTCTAAATCCCTGATATAGGTGATATCACGACACGTTACCTTCCAATCGGATGGCTCAAATGATCTCACTACTTCGGGACTTCGCACCTCGCAACCTCACGAGTCTTGATGCAAAGGTTTCGACCCTTTAACTCATGAAACCCCGAAATGAGATTTACGTGGGTGATCCAATGACCCTTGTTGGTTCAGATCCTATGGTATGATTCTCCCAAGATTTCACTTCAAAAAATGCTTACCGTAACTTCCCTGTTCCTCTACAAGATCTGATGGCCCTCGAGACTTCGTGAATTCTCCACAGAGAATTCTGACCGTCAAATTCCTCCTTGACGATTTCTGTGAAATGAACACAGTATCTCTTTGCGAAACTAGTCCACCAGCAAACCAACGTTGCTACGCCTTCTTCCAATACTTGAAGGAACTAGCCCTCTTGAGCTTGATTGAAAAAATCCTCAAGTCCTTTGGAGAAATTTCCTGTGTGCACTCCTTGCGGAAATTCTTCAAATACTTCCAAGTATTTGAACTTCTTCGACTCTGTGCACTCCCTGCGATAACAGTCTTTCAACAGTTTTTCTCAGGTTGCAAACACTGAGACTTCACTCGGCCTGCACACTCCTTACATGATTCCTGTGCTTAACTTGCACTTCTGTGAGAATGAGGACAATTTTATCCCTCTTGAGCTTGCAGAGATGATCTCTGACTTCTGTCAACGCACACCTTATGGACAATTTCACTGCACTCCTTGCAGGAAAACTCTTGCTCGGACAGAGAAACAATTGAAACTCATTCCTTACTCTCCCTCTCTTCATATTTCAGACATTAAATATGAAATCAAACATTTAGGCATCAAAGAAAATGCATAATAGAGAGTAACCAAGCATATATCATTTAGCATGTACAAACACAGAAAGCAATTTAACACCATGAGTCTGAACTAAAGATTTTTTGTATTAATCCAGAACTTTTGTACATGGGGTTCTTCTACACAGTTTTCTTCTTCTCCTCTCCTATGCTCTCTACTCTCTCAATTGATTATGTTGCTAATAATGTTACAAGGATACAAGTGAGGGTGTCTATATCCATTTTCCCTCCGGCTCCTAAAACTATCTAATCTAAGAATTCAAAGCTACCTACTTACATTTACTAGAATAAATATCTCTTAGTCCTTCAGACGAGAGTGGGATGCTCAAGGTCTGATTACAATCTACCAGTACACACTTTCTTAATTGTTTCATTTACGTTTGGTGTATCAAAATTTAAAAAAATTCAAACAATTCATCATGTGCCAAAATGCAATGGTGCTTGCCCCACGCTTGATTGACATTGGTGATTCTCCTACATCAAGCAATAAGCCATATCAGGATTTCACAAGTTGGGAATTCAGGACTGGGATGTACCAGGGACTTGCCTCTAGATATCCCGGGTGCCGAAATACCGAGACATCAAGACTTATCCGTGCTATTATTATTTCAGGATTTCACAAGTCGGGGTTCTGTGATATGTGCAGATAGGAGGTCTTATGCTTAGGTTTCCTGGGATTCGAAACTCTGAAGCACCAAAAACTATGTATGTTAGGCCATCTCGGGAATTCACATGTCGGGATTTCAGGATATGCGTAGATAGGAGGTCTCGCACTTAGGTTTCTTGGGAGCCAAAAATCCTAAGCTTGTATTCCTCGCTAAGCTCATTTTGGGGTTTCGCAAGTCGGGACTTCACGACTGGCGAGTACAAGGAAACTGAACCTTGGGTTTCCCGGGTGCTGAAACACCGAGAGATCCAAACTCTAGACATGCTATGCCATTTCGGGGTTTCTCGAGTTGGGATTTTAGGACTGGCGAGTACAAGAGACCTGCCTTTAGATATAGCGGGTGCCGAAACACCGAAACACCACCTTTCGTCTGCGCTATGTTGATTTTGGGGTTTTGCAAGTTAGGATTTCAGGGCTGGCGAGTACAAGGGATCTTACCCTTAGGTATCCAGCGTGCCGAAACACCGAAACACCACCTCTCGTCTATGCTATGCTGATTTTGGGGTTTCTCAAGTCAGGAATTCGGGGCTCGCGAGTATAAGGGATCTTACCCTTAGGTATCTCGGGTGTCGAAACACCGAAACACCACCTCTCATCTATGCTATGCTGATTTTGGGGTTTTGCAAGTCAATATTTCAGGGATGGTGAGTACAAGGGATCTTACCCTTAGGTATCCTAGGTGTCGAAACACCGAAACACCACCTCTCGTCTTTTCTATGATGCTTTTGGGGTTTCATCCATCAGGATTTCACAATATGTGAGAACATGAGATATTGCACCTGGGTTTCTCGGGAACTGAAACTCCGAAACACCAAACTCTAAATACACTATACTATTTTGGGATTTCGCAAGTCAGGATTTCACGATTGGAAAATAAAAGATACTTGCCCTTGGGCATCGCGGGTGCTGAAACACCAAGATATCTAACTCTGAGAGACTCACTCTCGCTCATGCGAGGTTTTCAAAACTTTGGCCATAAAGTCCTTCATCGGGTTCTTGGGTAGATTTTCACTAGGTTTTATGACTAGACTGAAAGGTCTTCTTAAATCACTGAGCTATTAACTTCTGTGATAGGTAATAAGAAAATTCAAGATTTTACTAAGGTAGTAGTCCTTTCAAGAAACTTACCCCAGCTTTGGTGTGGGAGGGAACTAACCCGAAAGGAGGTTTTTGTGGGGAGGGTCAACCAGGGCCTCGCGTGAGTCAAATAAGGGGACAATTCTCTCAAGAACAGACTCGTGATCTGAACTTGTTCAGTCTATCTATCTATCTATCTATCTCTCTCTCTCTCTCTCTCTCTATATATATATATATATATATATATAAGATGAGGGTGGTCATTCCAACATAAGCATGAAACCACCATTTCCGATCAAAACACCATCCAAACATTTCTATACAGAAACCATTTATAAGTGTTCAAACCATGAGCATACATTCGAAGATATTCAATGCAAAACATAAGATATAAACACTTATAGAAAACACCAGGTGATGCAACTATTGAGAGGGGTGCTCATTTCCACCCAACCATAGGCTCAACGACTCCAAATAGATTTACCACTAGCCACCCCTGGGCTATACCACGATTCTTTGAGACTCTGTCTCTTACTTCCCACTCATCAAAAGTCAAGGATGAAGGTTACTCTCCTTCTCCTCTTCTCATGACTCACTGTATTTTTCCCTGAGTTCTTTTGGTTCTCTTTCGTGATTCCTATCGCACATGTATGTGTGTGCTCCCCTCTCGCCCCCCCATTCCACACTTCATTCCTCCTATGAGGTTGCATGTGGCATGAAATTCCTTGTCTGATGGTTAGGTCTATAAGCTTCTACGGATGGGCGGTTCACCCCATCCCCTCATTTACTCTTGAGGAGCCTCCCCACCTACTATCCGAGCGGCTAATTCATTTTGGGGTTTGAGAGTGAGCTTTGGGTTTTCCCAAGCACGTACAAACCAGTACGGTTTTGGTTCAGTGGAAGTTAATACAGCCACTCCTGGCCCCTTCCACCACCTCTCATCAACCATCGTGGTCTCTTTTCAGCACATCCCCCTCTCATAAGTCATGCAACACATATTCATACATCATTTACATTCCTTGGACCTTTTATACAAAGGTTCATTAAATCAAACATTCACAATCTTTGAGTTTGCCATAGTTCTTGGCCAGTATAGTCATTTTTACAGACTAGGGGAAACATGGTGTTACAATGAACTCTTGCACGGTCTTTCCATGCTTTTGAATTTCTTCTTCATCCTCCTAACTGGAATTTTCAACTGGATGTCCCTTCCACTTGAAAAAGTATTCAAAATACTCCTTTCTCCTGGTCTTTCTGCTAATCCTCTTGTCAATTATTCTTTCCATCTGTGGCTTTTCAGCTATAGGCATTTGTTTTGTCCATTGAACTTCTTCTTGATCATCTTCTACTCCTGCTTCTGCAGCGTTGTAAGGGTACAAATATGTGACATTGAATATCAGTGAGATTCCAACCCCATTGGGTAATCCAATCTCATATGTGTTTGCCCCAAATTTCCTTATGACCTTGCACGGTCCAATCTTTTTCATCTTCAGCTTGTTATACATTCCCCTTGGGAACCTCTCCTTCCTCAAATGCACAATAATCAAATCACCAAATTCAAATTGAAGTTCTCACTTGTGTTGATCTTTTCTATGCTTGTATTCTTGACTTGAACTCTACAATCACTCCTTAATTCGGCTATGAAGCTCCTTCATTCCTTCTGCAAAGTCCTCTGCACTAGCACTCCTGAATTCATTTTGTTCTGAATCTTTCAATTCAAAAAATCCCCTTGGCTATATTCTGTATACAATATGGAATGGATTGTGCCCTATGCTTCTATGGAGTGAATCATTGTAAGCCAATTCCGATTGTGGAAGAATTTGATCCCATTGACTGTGGTGTTCAACCACTAAGCTTCTCAACAAATCTCTCAAACTCATGTTTACGACCTCTGTTTGTCCATCCGTCTGAGGATGATACACTGAGATAAAATACAAGTTTTTCCCCAACTTCTTCCACAAGGTCCTCCAAAAATGTCCTACAAACTTGGAATCTGGATCAGAAATGATACTCCTTGGTAAGCCATGAAGTTTGACAACTTTCTTGAAAAACAAGTTTGCAATATGAGTTGTGACACTGGTTTTTAGGCATGGTATGAAATGTGCCATCTTTGAAAATATTTCAACTACCAAAAAGATTGAATCACATCCTCTTTGGGTCCTTGGCAGTCCCAATATGAAATCCATTCTCACTATGTCCAACGGCCTTTCAGGTATAGGTAATGGCTGGTATAACCCTGTGTTCTGCCTTTTTCCTTTCATGTGCTGACAAATTCTGCACCTGTCCACAAATTTCTTGACATCTGTCCTCATCCCTGGCCAAAAATATGAGCCATTAAACTTTGAGAATGTCTTATCATGATTGAAGTGTCCGGCCAAATCTCCACTGTGTTTTTCCTTCAGCAGGTTCTCCCTCATGGAGCATTTCAAAATACATAGTTGATTTCCCCTTAACAATAATCCATCCTAGATCATGTATTTAGTCCATTGGCTTCTGTCCCTGAGAGATGGATTGTCAGATGCCTCATATGCCTCCTTGAAGTCTGGATCATCCCTATACATTTCTTTAAGGTTATCAAAAACCAAAGTCTTGACTCTGAATTCCTGCATAAGAAAACATTTCCTGCTCAAAGCATCACCAACTTTGTTAGCAGTTCCATAAACATTCTTAATCACAAAAATAAAATTCTGCATGAATTCAACCCATTTAGCATGTTTTTGGTTCAACTTCTCCTGTCGAGTCATGAATTGTAAAGTGTGATTATCGTTGTACAAAACAAACTCCTTGGGAACCAAATAGTGTCTCCATTTCTTCAATGCTTGTATGTCTGCATAGAATTCTTTATCATATGTGGAGTACTTAATCTTTTCTTTATTCAGTTTTTCACTGAAATATGTGATCGGCCTATCGTCTTGGCTCAAGACCGCTGCAATTGCAAATCCACTCGCATCACACCTGACCTGGAATGTCTTGCTAAAATCTGGCAAAACTAGAATTGGTTGCTCAGTGATCTTCTTCTTCAGCAGATTGAAGCTCTTCTCTACTACCTCCATCCAGTGAAAATATTTATATCTTTTCTTCATTGTATCCATCATCGATGCACTAATTCCACTAAATTTTCGGATAAATTTCCTATAGAAGCTAGCAAACCATGGAAGCTTCGAACTTCAAACACGTTCTTCAGTGATGGCCAATCCTTAATCACCTTTATCTTTTCTAGATCCATTTTTAGTTCATTTGCAGAGATAAAAAAACCCAAATAAATGAGTTATGTTCTCATGAATGACAATTTCTTCACATTGATTAGCAAATTATCTTGTTGTGATCTTCTCATTACTTCAACTAAATTCTTTAAGTTCTCTTCTTCAGTTTTGCTAAAAATTAATATATTGTCAAGATATACAATGATGAATTTCCTAGTGAAATCCTTCAGGACTTCGTTCATCAACCTCATAAAAGTGTTGGGCACATTCATTAAGAAAAATGGCATGACGAGCCATTCATATAGCCCTTCATTTGTCTTGAATGTTGTCTTGCATTCATCACCTTCTCTCATTCTAATCTAATGATATCCGCTTTTCAAATCAATCTTTGAAAAAACCTTTTCTCCACTCAAGAAATCCATCAAGTCGTCCATCCTTGGCAATGGAAATCTGTATCTGATGGTAATCTTATTGATTTCCCTTGATTCTATACACATTCTCCAGCATATGTCTTTCTTTGGGTTGCGCATTGTCGGAACAATGTATGGACTCAAGCTCTCCCGAATCAATCCTTTGTCCATTAAGTCCTAGACCTGTCTCTTAACTTCTTCATTTTCCTGCGGCGTCAACCGATATGATACTTTGTTCGGAAAACTAGATCCAGGTATAAGATTGATATGATGACTTATACTCCTGATAGGTGGCAACGAACAAGGTAGTTTTTCCACTACTATATCAGCAAATTCTTCTAGTAACTCCTGAATTTCTTCTGGTAGATCATCTATTCTCATACTAGTCAAAAAACTTTTGGGATTCCTGACCACAAAATTGTGTGTATTCCTTCCTCTTAACCTCATCAAGAAGTCCATTCCCACTCATGATAAGTACAATGTTTCTCATTTTTTTTTTCACCTCTTTATTCTTAATCGACAACAACATGTGAGTCCTACCATTTTTCTCTAGGGTGTATGTGTTCTTTCTCCCATCATGAACTACATTTCTATAATATTTCCATGGTCTACCCAACAATAGATGGCAAACATCCATGGGAATGAAATCACATAATATTTCATTTTTATATCCTCCTATTTTAAATTCAACTAAACATTGTTTAGTGACATTTACCTGATGTCCTTTTTGTATCCATGAAACTCTGTATGGGCTTGGATGTACAACAGTCTCCGTCACCATATTTTCTACCATCTCTGTAGATACGATATTGTCTGTGCTACCGCTATCCACTATGACCTTGCATACCCTATATTTGGTTTTGCAGGCAGTCTGAAATGTTTCTTTGGGCTGGGTTCTCTACCTCCTTCTTCGTCTTCAAGAGATATTTCCTCATCATCAAAGATCTTCTGCCCTCAACATATTCTACCTCAACATTCCATCCTTGAGTTTTGGCAATGTGAGTTTCACCACCATATTTCTTCTTATCCGGACACTCATAGGATTTATGTCTAATTTTTCCACAGATGAATCATTTCACTTCACCTCCTCTACCTCTTCCTCTTCCTCTGGTTCGAGGAAAAGTATTTCTATCAACATGATGCCTTCCTTGTGAGATTCCTCCTCTCTCAAGTTGAGTTTGAGGTTTCTTCCCCTCTTCTTTAGGTTTTCGAGTTCTATCTTGGGAAATTGTTTTTTCTCTGGCTTGACTTCTACCTCGACCTCTTTGACCTTGCTTCCAGCTCAAATTCTCTTCAGCTTTCAGAGCTATATGATAATCATATTCCACATTTCAAGTGGTCATCATGCTCATCTCATCTTGAATTTCGTATCGTAGACCATTCATGTACCTGGCAACTTTTTCATCATTGCTTTCCCGATTACCTACTCTAATGTTTATCCCGTAGAATTCTTCAGTGTATTCTTTCACTGACATCAGCTTCTATCTCAAATTTTGCATCCTATGAAACAAAGTGATTTGATAATCCCTGGGTATAAACTTGGCTTTCATCTTTGCAACCATTCTATCCCATTTTTTATTTTCTGCTTGCCCTTGTAGCGTCTGTCAGCCTACAGTTCATCCCACCATAGTGTTGCATGCCCTTTAAGTCTAGTAATGGCATGTTTTACTTTCTTTTCTTCCTCGACATCCTCATAGTCGAAGTATTTTTCTAGAGCTCTAATCCAGTCTAGAATTTCTTCAACATCCAAGTTTCCTTCATACACTAGAATGTCCATTTTTTCCCTAGCACCTATCCTTGCAACAACTCTGAATAGGCATTCTTCCGTAGCATCTTCGACTGCAACTTCTTATCCTTTGTTTCTAGCTTCATTTTCACTTTCATATTCATTGATATCCCCAGCGTCAACTATGTGCCTCTGTGTTGTCTCCAAAGCATCAAGCCTGGCACGTAATTCACGCATTTCTCTTCCCACTGCTGGATCAAGTATTTGCCTGTCTCTTCTTCTCGACGGCATGGTTGTAAAAATTTCTCCCTTCTCTCTGCTATAGAAATCAAATAATTTGTTCTAGGCTCTGATACCAAAATGATGCAGACCCCTGACCCTCTGGTTGAGATCTACACAGGATTTTTCTAAATTCTCCTCGAGCCGAAGCGACTCCCTTGGATCCCTATTGGAAGCTCACGAATCCGATCCACAGGTCCTTCATGAAAAACTGCCCTGCGCAACTTAACACCAGGCGCCAACCTTACATATCCATGTGACCACAAATGGGCCTTAGTACAAGTTCCTTTATGTTATTGGATAAATTTGTAAGTGCGGACACAAATCGATCTCCCTAGATCCACCTGGATCTAGAACAAAGCAAGACAGAATGATACTCTTTCCCTAGATTTTAACTATTGAATATTCTAGAAGATACAATCAAAGAACATACCTTATGATCGCTTCCTTTGGTATTTTTTTCTCCTACTTCGCTCCAGTTCTCTCGTACAGTCAATATCAAAACAATACAAACCAACCGAAGTGAAGAAAGCACAATCTATTCAACAGTCAATCTATGTACATGATCAAGGAATTATACAATAAAGTGGAACTAACTTTATGGGAAAGGGACACATTACTGTATTATATTGATGGAAAGTAAAGATTACAACCTGAGCCTTGATGTTGCAAACTTCCTTTCAATGGCCCTTAGCTCTGACACACACACTTTCTCACTTGCATGAAGAAGATCAACCACCTTTGATAAACTTGCAGGAGTTCTCTAGCTGCTGTAGCTTCAGTCCTTCACACAATCTTTCACTAATTCTCCAATGTCTCACTTAACCTTGTTTTCTTTTAACCTTTTCCATGAGAATCCCCTCAATATATAGGAGAGAATGAATTAGTTACTTGGATAAGAATGATCCCAAAATATCAAGAAATCCAGTACTTAGATAACCATTTGAATGCCATCTCATCCTTCGAGAAGATTCCCTTCTAGAAGCTTCGAGAATTCACCTTTTTTCCTTCTTTAGAAAGAGTTTGTGCCCTAGTAGTTAAACACAGTGTGAACTTCTCGCACCCTGGCTTAAGGCATCCTGTGAGAATCATGCATTCTCATAGAAAAATGTATTGGCAGCCTGCGAACTTTCCTCCAAAATGTGATTTTTTTAAAAGAGATGAAAGTAACTTGTCTCAAGAGAAAGTTATAATGAAGAGCCTGAGTACACCATCATTAATAAATCATCATGATGACCAAAATTATGGGTAACAAAATGCCCCCCAAAGTATGAGGTTGGAACTAGTGACAGTCGATAGACTTTGTAAGTTGCATGTGTGTGTCGAGAACCAGGAGCACATCTAATCGGAAACCTGCAAACACCCAAGCATCTGCAGAATATCATATATACCAATTCTGAGGTAGGCATTCCCATACTCAGATCACAGACTAATGACATTATAGACAAAGTTCATGGACACCAATCATACACTATGGATCCATGCCATCAAAATATAGCATAGCCACCTAAATACACTGTGGATCTATGCGAGAAATTTCAAAGCAAGATAACATAGCCATGAAACATACACAGTGGATCTATGTGTCACAAATTATACATACTCCATCGCAACTTGGATCACAAAGATAATATCCAGGGTCTTCAATCTCGTCACCCAAAGTACGAATCTAACCATGTGATTACATGTGTTGAAGTCGAACATGGTAAAAACCACTTGATTACCGGTCATTGATGAGACCGTTAACAAGTGCAAGGGAAATCATCATTGATGTCAATGACTCCCAAGGTACTATAGTACAATCCATCAAATGTGAATACATGAGTTGATTTCAAACATCTGATGGAATCTTTCGATCAGGGTTCAATGATGTAAACCCACAGTTGAAAGAGAGGAAACTTGCCATTGAGGCATGCAAGCTCCAAGGTACTAAATAATTTCTAAGTCTTGATTCTGGATAATGAGTTGAAGTCGACGGAACAAAACTCGTCATAGGAGGGCCTTAATGTATCCCCCATCAATGACATGAAATGAGTAACAGAGTTTGAAGGTGAAACAGAGCATGTTGCAAATTGTACTGGACACAGGGAATGCCAACACAGAGAGAATGGATAACTGCAGATGGTCGACTCAATATAGGTTTCAGACGAACTTCTCTTGAACATATGCATGACACGACCAATGATTTGGCAGCATTGACTCAAATATGACACATGGAATGACCTTGTAATCAATCGAAAGAGAGACAAATGGATTTCCCAAACCGACTTCAAATGATGAATAGGGGGTGTCATGTTCAAGAGAGACACTTACTGCCAATCAATACGAAAATGAAACATATCCCTTTCCCAAATTTTCCCCAACATTTCTGGCAAGTACCTCTTTATTTTTACGCAAGATTAAGGAGGATAACATATGCTTATTGATATAAGCTCATCCTTCGGATGAGTCCCTCAGAGTATATTTAATGAACCCTAAGAAGGAGTGGTTTGGTCCCATCACGAGTCTGTCAATGTTTGTTTAACGAGTCCAGAGATAGTAAACTCGAAGGTTTTTCAAGATTATAGAGTTTGGAAAAACACTTAAAAGATAACTCTTTCAGTTCATTTTTCATAAAATAGTCTGGATCAGACTAAAAAAGAGATAAATTATCGCTCACTAGATGCTTACTTCAAATACTTTATCGAGCGTGAAAATAGCAAGGTCACTCGGTGATCTTTTCATGTTTAGAGAGTCTGAAAAGAGCTTAAAGAGGACTCCAGGGGGGTTCCTTTTTCGTATAACCTTTACGAGTCCGAAAAAGTGATAAAAGTATACTCGGTTATATTCTCATTGATTTATAAGCATGAGAAAGAACAAAGACTAAAATCAGTAACTTATTCTCATGTATTTACGAGCATGAGAAAGAACAAAGACTAAGCTCAGGATTGTTTTCATTTTTACGCAAGCTTTAAAACAAAAAAAAACTATGCTTGGGATAGATTTTAATTTTTACACAAGCTTAAAAACTAAAAAAAATTGTTCTTGGACATGGTTTCATTTTTACGCAAGATTGAACTAGAGTAAACTATGCTTGAGGGAAGTGGTTTCATTTTTACACAATCTTGAACCATAGAAAACTATGCTTGTGACTTCCCAATGCATAACACATGGATGATTGGTACTTAGCCCCTAGCTTAAGAAACTAGCGGCATAACTTCAGCATGAAGTCCAGAGGCTAAGGAAAATCCCCCCCAAGCTTCGTTTCATCCAATTGCAAAGGAGAAGGAAATGAAGCTTCAAATACTAGACGAAGGACTTTAATGAGCTTGACACAGAAACAAGAACTATGCTAGTAACCTTTGTTTCATTTTTTAACGAGTTTGAAATTAGAAAACTATACTCAAGTCTGGTTTCATTTTTTAATGATCTTGAAATCAGAAAACCATGCTCAAAGACCTTTATTTCATTTTTTAACGAGGTTGCCTCAGAGATTCAAAAACTATCCTCAGAACCTCTTCTTGATCATGGATTCCAAGAGGACAATGCTCCGGAATGACACCATGTCAAGGGACAAAACTCGGTCATGGCTTCCAAGAGGTCTTCACTAGAAGGAAGAAACACACTCTGGAAGGACACCATGTTGAGGGTCGCAATAGGAGTAAAGAGATCAGGCTATAACAACCCTATCAAAGAGATCACCATGTCAACTACTAGATCTAAGTCATCAGAAGTTGAAGCCATGGGAGACAATGCCACATAATTGACCTGTGGCAGGGGTGATACTGTCTGCATGTAAGAACCATTTAGGGAGGCAATCTAGGCGGGGTCAATGAATGAAAGTTGATCAATAGTCACAACCCGTCCATTGTGAGGGAAAGATATCACATGAAAAAGAGTAGACACAATAGCTTTCATGGCATAGACATAATCTCACCCAAGGAGTAAAGAAAAATCCAAGGGATCTTGGACTACCATGACATTAATAAAGACAGTTTTCCCTCCCAAAGTTATAGGAAACTGAGGAAGGGTCCCTAAAGGTTGACTGGTTCTTCTGTTAAAAGCTAACAAATTTTTCATAATCGATGCAAGCGGAGGATAACCCAAAGCTTGCCAAGCAATAGAGGACAAAATACTAACAGACAAACCTTCATCTATCAGTGTCTGAGGAACGTCTCGACCACAAACCTGTACTGTAATTTGGAAAAGAATGTGAGAGGGAAGACAAGGTCCTGTTAGCACACCCCAATCAAAATGTATGGCCTCATTACTTGGAGGGAGTTTCACGGTAGGAGGAATACCCCCTAACACAACAGAGTTTGTATCAACAAGAAAAACGTGTGTAGTATCGGGTTTACTCTCGAGCGGGAGAGTAGGATCGACCGATGGAGAAATCAAATCGACCACTTGGGTTTCATTCTCCAAGGGGAGAATGAGGTCAACAGGTGTAAATGGATCGACCACTTGTGTGACACTCTCTAGCGGGAGAGTGGGATCGACCGAGGATGGGATCATATCAACCACTTGGTCTACTAGTTCAACTAAGGACGTGACTAGATTAATGACATGATCAACCGGATTGATCGGTGAAGGGACTAGAGTGATCATTACATCAACTACATGTGGGTTGAGAGAAATCTTGCGATAAGCAGCTGGGAGTTGTGGCTGTGAAACAATCATGTCTTCCATTAATTTCAAGGCTTCATCCATATGAGGACAAAGATGAGTGAGATGACTCCCTTTGCATAACATACACAGGAACTTGGATCTACTTTTCTTCTTCCCAACTATATCATGACTAGTTGACAGGAAGTCATCAACACGTTGTTCAGAGGCTAACGAAATGGGTTGGAGAGGATGTGTAGACCATACTTCTATAACCATGGGTAGACTAGGGCAATCCTTGAGAAGATGGCTACCCTTACAAAGCCTGCAAGGGTACTTTGGCTTACGGATTGTTTGGGTGATCTTGACATCATCAACACTCCCAACATGAGTAACAGTACCTGGTTGTTTTCCAACATGTTTGACAGTGGTTGGAGGTTTGGATCCTTGATTAATTTTCTTCTTATTATTCTTCCTTTTCTTCTTCTTCTTATTCACCGGGTGAATAGCTTTATAACTTTCACTCGACGAAGAAGATGAAACGAAAGGCGACATTGCAAGAAAAGAAGGTGAAGAAGACCTTATTGGTGAAGAAGGTGAAGGATCAACATGAATTTGATGCTCTTGGGGGGAAGTTCTTGTGACGGAAGCACTAACTACATTCGGGATTACCTGAGTGGAAAACAACCATATTGGTAATCCAATAGTGAGACCTGGAAGGCTCAAAGTAGCGATGTGAGGAGGACCAATGTTTCCATAAGAAGGAAAAACAAA
>JZKD02S1770284.1:249671-260378 GCA_000966675.3 Picea glauca
CTTCAGTTACTTGGTTTTCAATTGCAATGAATTGAAAGGTTCTACTTTCCTTTTCTAATGTGCATTGAAGAGACACTTCATTCCTAAATAATTTGCTAACCCCATGAATTACCTTAGTTCAATTAAATTATTTGAGATCAACCAATTTACAACGAATTTTATATTTCTTAGGGAAATACAAAATTCACATCCTCTAACTACAAAATCCATACACAACAATAATTTTTTTCCAAGCTCATATTTCTTCATGTTGGCTTGCAATTAATTGTGTTGAAGGGTTAAAAATATCATCTCCAAATGTTTCAAATGATCTTCCCAAATCTTTCTAAAAGTCAAAATATCATCCAAGGAGGCTACAATAAAGGTGTTCAAGAAATGGTCTTAAGATATCATCCATCAATGTTAGAAGTGTTGTCATAGTATTGTGTAATATAAATTGCATAATGACTCACTCATGCAATCCATGTGTTTTTTTGAAAGTAATATTCCAAATTATTCTTTGTGTATATTTTCATATTGGTATCCTTACTTCTAATCAAACTTCATGATAACACATGCTTCCAATATTTGGTTGATTAGTGCTTTGATTATTTGTAGGGGATATACATATATATTTTTATTATAATCTTGTTCAATCTAAAAGAACTACACATTTTCTCTAACATCCATATTTCAATAGAAATGTCGAATACACTTGTGGACCTACACACCTGCTATGCTTGTCATCAATGAATTACTTCCTATCTTGTTGAATGCCATGGTCACCATCCCACTTAGGACAAATCGCTATCCTAAGTTGTTTTTAAAAAGAACTTCTTGCATCTTGTTGAGAAAGTAGAGACATTGTAATATGGCATTACAATATTACAATGTAATATGGAATTACCATATTACAATGTAATATGGGATTACCATATTACAATGTAATATGGCATTACCATATTACATTGTAATATGGCATTACCATATTACATTGTAATATGGAATTACCATATTACATTGTAATATGGAATTACCATATTACAATGTAATATGGTAATACCATATCTCGTGTATTTATTTTTTTTAAACTTAAAGGATGCGTCGCAATATCGACGATAGTTCCTTGGTGATGCAGGAGCATCTCTCCACGTCAGCCAGCCAGCCATCCAACCACGTCAGCGGATTCAAATCATGTGTTGAAGAGAGGCACAACCTCATTTAAAATCTGAATTCAATGTAATTAAATGTCTAAGATGGTGAGCTGTAGAGCCATGCCTTTGTGCAGGCATTAGGTAGATAGACCATTAATGTTTGTATGGCTGAGATCTAGATCCGATAGCAGACTAGACAACCCATTCAATGCAATTGAATAGGGTAGGTAGATTGGAGGGAAGGGCTCGAAGAGCCCCCTCAGGTAAAAGATATTTTTAGTATCTCTTTGGTAGTTAGTCGAGGGAGAGATAGAAGAAGTTGAGAAGGAGAGAATCTACGAGTATAGAGTAGAAGAGAAGAGCCGAGACCTTGTTACAGGCCGTGCTCAGGAACACATTGTAAATACAAGCATTTTCCATATTTAATACAAAGAGCAGTTTTTCCTGCATTATACTGTGTTGAATGGATGTCTGTGAGTGTTATTTTATGTTGTAGATGTATACTGTAGTTGTGCATTTGCAGGGTGTTTGATTTCAAGTGAAGGTCTTTAAGGCTTCATACCAGGAGGGTGTGACAAAACACTGCGGGTTCTGATAGCTGTGCACAGAGGTTGCACTTCTGAAGTCTATGGGTTCAGACAAAGGCATGTTGTGGCACAAGAACTGGAATCAACAACTCAGGAGAAGACCTCAAGTTTGTTGAACACCTTGGAGGCAAGGCTGTGTGGGAGAAGACACAGTTGCAAACATAACTTAGCTGTTAGTTCTGTAAAGCTCTGCCAAAGGGGCATTGAGCATAGGCACAAGGTGTAGTTGGATGAACTCTGTTGTGAGTTCAGACATAAGCCAAAATCACTGGGGATTCTGTGAAGATCTGCCAGGTGGGCATTGAGCCAGTGCAAGGAGTGCACAAAGACGTAACTATGCTGTGAGTTCGGAGAAGAACTAGAATCACAGAGGATTCTGAGAGCTCTGTCAAGTGGGCATCGAGCGAGTGCATAGGTGCACAGGAGAAGGATAAATAATTGCTGGAAGTTCTAGAAGAAGACACTCTGCTAGGAGGGCATTGAGTAACTGTGCAGATAGGCACAGAAGAGAAGAGAACTCTTTGAGTTCTGTAATTGAGGGAAGAATCCATTGAGGGATCTTCACAGGGTTGTTGAATACCATGAAAGACTCAGCAAGAGGTTGCTTGAGAAAACAAAGAGCTAGGAGGGCATCCATATTTCCCCATCTGAGGGAGAAAGGAAGAAAGGATAAAGTCCCTTAGGGGTCTGAGTGGTGAGAAGCTCAGGACAGATAGCACTTTGTGTGCGAGGGCTCTGCAGGGAGTGCAGAAGTCAAAGAATCCTTTAAGGATTCGGAAGTGAAAGCTCAGGAGGAATAGTTCTTTCGGTGCATAGAGTCGAGGCTGTAAGGAGTGAAGATGTTGAAGAACTCTTTGGAGGAGTTCATAGTTCCCAGGAGCTCAGGAAGAACAACATCGAGGAGAATGCACGGTGAGAACTCAAGCAAAGGAGCTCGCAGAAAAGAGAAAGGAACAAAGGTTGAGGCCTTTGGCTTTTGAATTCTCCCAAGGTTGGGAAGAAAGTGTGCAGAAGCTCAGGAGGAGCAATGACAGCCATCAGATCGGCTGAAGAGATCCGGACCATTGGTTTCTACATCTAGGAGAACAGAAGGAGGAGCGCACAGAGGAGGAGATTGTCAATTGGTGGATCTCACTCAGATACCCATCAGTTGTTGGATCGGGTGAAGGCACACAAAAATTAGCCTCTAGAGTAAGTGCGCAGAAGGATGGATCTGAACTGTCAAATCTTGAGCAGGTACCCATCAGTCGTTGGATCAGACAAGAGCTATATGAGGTTTACCGTCGGGATTCTCGATGACATGAGATCGGGAATTTCCATGGGAAATTACCCAGGAATGATCTGGACTATCCATTTGTGGATATACATGGTGGATATTGAGGTGTTGGGAGTCGGGATATCGACATTCCCATGGACAGGAGATCGGGGAAGTCCATAGTGAAAACCCTTATATAATCTGAGTCGTCCGTTTGGGGAGACAGGTGTCAGAAATCCAAAGAGAGTCAGTATATTGGAACTTTGGAAATTGGAGTTCCTGAGGTCATGAAAGTCGGGACATCACAAGTCAAGTCTCGAAATCCCAAGAGTTAATCAGGACCATCCATCAGAGGAGGACACGTGGCAGCAATCAGAGTCATCAGGGAAAGTCCCGACAGGAAGTCGTCTATCGACATTTTGGTCATCGGGATATTGGGAATCTTGGTGAGAAGTGGTTTGGGAATTTTGGAATCACAAAGTCTAAAACCCCGACAAGGAGAAAAGTGCCATTGTGGGCCATCTGTCAAGATATCAGAGAAGGAGGAAAGCTCCATTGTGTGGGGGGCCAGCTATCAACCTATCGAGATTTGGAGGATCGGGAATCCCATGAGCCAATGCATTGGGGCATTGAAAAGCTCGAAACCCTGATGAAGGGACAAGACTGTGGTCACGGGGATAACGGTCATGTGGGCCAGGAGCCTAGCCAGGAGAGCTAGTGCGTAAAGAGCATTTCGGGATTCGAGGGATTACGAATCCTGAGGACAATTTCATCTTGACATTGAAAATTCTGAAACCTCGAAGAGGAAGTATGGTTACGGTCATATAGAGGGAGGTCACGTGGACCATGAGCTTAGCCGGAGGGCTAATTGAAGTTAGGGGCACATCGGGAATTTGAAACCCAAAACCCCAAAAGGAGACAAGGCTGTGGTCTTGTGAGATAGTGGTCATGTGAACACAAGGCATATCCAAGAGGGGCTAAGGCCTAAAGGGAGCACATCGATGAATTGGAGTTTGTGAGTTTAAGAGGAAAGGAACTCTTGACGCCAGGGATCACGAAACCCTAAAACTTGAAACTGAGTCGGGGAAGATCACGGTTATGTGCAGAAGGTCATGTGTGTGAATAAGGACCTGTAGAATGGGTTGTTAGCAGAGATTCCATGGAGGAATCGAAAGAGCCACTTCATTTCATGAGTTGATTGAGCAATCCTGAGAACAGGTGCAGAGGGAGGTAGCTCGCACCTACACCAAGTGGTATCAGAGCCTTGTTCTTGTCTGTATATTTCAGGAAAGAGAGGCATAAGAGATAAAAGAGCACTCTGATACACATCAAGTGGTATCAGAGTGGGGTTTCATCTATAGATTTCAAGTGAAGCGAGGAGAAGGGAAAAGAAGACAGAGCACTAGAAATTCTGTGGTGGTCATTTGCATGTAGGAAAGAAGCAGTTAAGAAGACAGTCACGGAGACTGTAAAATGAATCCGGTAACAATCTTAGTGCAGAGTGACATCAGTAGGTTTGCTAGGACAGTAGACAGGGACAACACCATGGTTACTGAAGACCATAGGCATGCTGGGAAGAAGAGAAAGGTAGAAAATCTTGCAGAAATGGATAAAGAGCTCTACGAAGTAAAGGAAGACACAGAGAAGCTCGAACTGTAGATGCAGCAGGATAAGAGGTCAAGATGGATGCCCGAATGGCCCATGAGAAAGACGAAAGCAAAATGGCCAGTTAAGGTGTTGGTGGTCAGAGGGTAGCATAGGTTGTTGAAAAGATGGTTGAGGTATGTTGAAAACCTCAATGGACCAGAAGAAGAGATGGTTTAGGTATGTGAACCGGAGACTGGAAAATTTCTCGGTGAAGAGAATGAAATGGGATCAGTTGAAGATCTCAAGCACTGCCAGGAGGGAAGAGAGGAAATTCCAGTTTTCCAGGAGGGAAAAAAGTTGAGATCAATGCGGGATCTCATGGACTGTCAGGAGGACAGCCAGGGAATTTCACATTTCCAGCCGGGCAATGAAATGAGGTCACTGCAGGATCTTGATGACTGCCAGGAGGGTAGCGAAAGCATCTCAGATTTCCATGTAGGTAAAGATGAAAATTTGAGACTATCCGAAAGTCTCATGGACTCAGAAGTGAGTAAAATTCAGCAAGGAGTGCTGATGAAGATGGGATCAATTGATCTCATGATCTGCCAAGAGGGTAGTGAACAGATCCCATATTTCCAGGTGGGTAGGGATGAGCAGGTGAATTTTGATCAGCTCGAGGAGCTGACTGAGCAGATGAGACTATATGAGGGTATCATAAATTCAGAGATGAATTTAGATCAACATGTGCAGCTGACAAAGGAGGAGGATCTGAGGGATCTTCTGATGATTGGGGGAATTGGGGTATTCCTACCATTTTCCCAGGAGGAGGCAGAAATCTGTGTTGCAGGTGCAGCAACAACAACAGAATAGTCAGATGTGACTGTCAGGAAAGAAGAGAGATTGGAGTAGACTTTGGAAGCTGCCCAAGTAGAAGCAGAAGTAGACGAAGAGGAGAATGAGTGTTCTAAGGAATGGCTCAATGATTTTGTTCAGGGAGCTTAAAATAAAGAAGTTACAGCACTGAAGCTAGCAACAAAGGAAGCCAAGGAGCAAGCAGGTAGATTTATCACTCCATGGGAGATGGAGCTAGAGATGCTGGAGGATTGGCTGAACAATATAGGGCCAACAAGAGAACTGAAAGAAGTTGAGCTATCAGAGAAGGTGATTGAACAACAAGTCAGTCAGAGGGAGACTGTAGATCTGAAGTCTGCAGTAGAGTGACAACTTGAGGCCATAGATGAAGATGAAGAAGAAGGCATGGGAGATCATGATGATATACCCAATTGCATAATTTTTTTTCAGCTGGGGAAACTACAAAAACAGGACCAGCCACTGGAGCAGCTGGATGCAGTGATCGAGGAGATCAGAAGGTTGATGTTGAGGTCAGCAGAGACTTCCAGCGAGGAGCAGATGAATAAAAGGAAGGAAGAAGTAGTAGCAACAGCAAGGAGATAGAGCGGATGAACAACTCCAGAGGATGATTTGGGATCTAGGAGGATTTCCAACAGCTGAGATGGGAAGCTCATGAGCAGGGGCTCATGAATTTTGCAGCTGAGGAGATTGATGCAGGAGCATCTCTCCATGTTAGCCAGCCAGCTAGACATCCACGTCAGCAAATTCAAATCGCGTGTTGAAGAGAGGCGCAACCTCATTTAAAATATGAATTCAATGTAATTGAATATCTAAGATGGTGAGTTGTATAGTTGTTCCTTTGTGCAGGCATTAGGTAGATCAGCCATTAATTTTTGTATGGCTAAGATCTAGATCCAATAGCGGACTAGATAACCCATTCAATGCAATTGAATAGGGTAGGTAGATTGGAGGGAAGCGCTCGAAGAGCCCCCTTAGGTAAAAGATATTTTTATTATCTCTTTGGTAGTTAGTCGAGGGAGAGATAGAAGAAGTTGAGAAGGAGATAATCTGCGAGTAGAGAGAAGAAGAGAAGAGTCGAGACCTTGTTACAGGCTATGCTCAGGAACACATTGTAAATACAAGCATTTTCCATATTTAATACAAAGAGCATTTTTTCCTGCATTATACTTTGTTGAATGGATGTCTGTGAGTGTTCTTTTATGCTGTAGATGTATACTATAGTTGTGCATTTGCAGGGTGCTTGATTTCAGGTGAAGGTCTTTGAGGCTTCATACCATGAGGGTGTTACAGAAAACTGTAGGTTCTGATAGATGTGCACAGAGGTTGCACTTCTGAATTCTATGGGTTTAGACAAAGGCGTGTTGCGGCACAAGAACTGGAATCAACAACTCAGGAGAAAAACTCAAGGTTGTTGAACACCTTGGAGGCAAGGCTGTGTGGGAGAAGACACAGTTGCAAACATAACTTAGCTGTGAGTTCTATAAAGCTCTACCAAGTGGGCATTGAACACAGGCACAAGGTGCAGTTGGAGGAACTCTATTGTGAGTTCAGACAGAAGCCAGAATCACTAGGGATTATGTGAAGCTCTGCCAGGTGGGCATTGAGCCAGTGCAAGGAGTGCACAAAGATGGAATTCTGCTGTGAGTTCTGAGAAGAACCAGAATCACAGAGAATTATGAGAGCTCTGGTAGGTGGGCATTGAGCGAGTGCATAGGTGCACAGGAGAAGGAGACATAACTGTTGTAAGTTCTGGAATAAGACACTCTTCCAGGAGGGCATCGAGTAACTGTGCAGATAGGCACAGAAGAGAAGAGAAATATTTGAGTTTTGTAATTGAGGGAAGAATCCACTGAGGGATCTTCACAGGGTTGCTGAGTACCCTAAAAGACTCAGCAAGAGGTTTCTTGAGAAAACAGAGAGCCGGGAGGGCATCCATATTTCCCCATCTGAGGGTGAAAGGAAGTGTTGGTGATGGAAGTCACTCCTGGATTACTAGCAGGAGCAGAGCTCGATGCCCATCAGTTTTATGCCACAGTGGTTTTTTATGGGTGATCAAATGGACAGAGACTCGGGGAAATGTCACTCTAACTCAGAGACTGGGTCTGACATGTATGAAACAAAGGAGGTCTTGATCTAAATTCAATCAGTGGGTTGATTAAAAGGTGAATAGGTGGAAGATTCAATAAGAGGCGTGAACAAGCTACTTTAGGCAACAGGATTTCTGCAGTTTGTTGAAGAAAAACCTTGAACGCGAGATCCTCAGGTTCAGGGCTTCGAGGTACTGATAAAGGGACTTGACTGAATTCTCCAATTCCAAGTCGTTCAACATTAAGAAAATCACAAGGACTGATTAGAGACGATGCAACTGTCACAGTGATCAAATTCTACATCATCCTATGACAGCTACAACTCGACTGGATTCTCCAATTCCAAGCTTCTTCTAACACAATTTAAACAAAGATATGAAAGAAACTGACATCCATAAGGCAAGAAGTCTCAAGAGTTCATACATAACCAGAGATAACAGTGCTTCATTAAAACTTCACAACCGAGAGCTCTGCTCAACCATCGATGCTTTACAAAATGGCAAAAAAGCCTACATATAGCCAAAACAAAACAACAATAGCGGAAATGAGAAGCTGCATTAAAAACTTTGCATTTGCATGTCTTCTGACAGTCTGCGCATGCAGACTTAGGATGATCGTGCACTTATGACAGACGTGATGGGACTCCTGACTACCCTGTAGTGGTTTGATAGATGCAATCTCTGTCAGGAAGGAGTATCAGTCTACTTGTACGCTTGGTCCTTTCCTGGCCTTCTATTTATGGAAGAAGACGACGTTCAACCACCTTCACGGAAATAATAACTGCTTCCTTGGGATTGGGAACGGTCTCGGTCAACTCTGCCCTCTGGGACGTGGAAGACCCCTTGTGCTACCACTTGGAACAGTTGGACAGTCTGATGAATAGGCGTGGAGGCCAGCGCGAAGGATGGGGCACATAACAGGACTGGTGACATCAGAACTATGGGGGCGATATATGAAGTGATGAGGTGTGAGAGAGGCTACAGGGGAAGACACATGGTAGAAGACAATAAGCGGAGGGAGAAGGAGATGAGATATAAGGGGCACATTAGAAGAGGGGAGATGGATAGATGTCGGGAGGCGAGGTAACGGCTAAAGGGAGTGAGCCTCATCGCACGGTCAGGTGGAGAATAGTTTGCAGGGGGGAGGATGGTCCATAAGATGACATGACAGGGAAAGGGCCCACACTGATTAATGATGGAGCGGCTAAGAAAGATGAGATTACCTGAGCACCATTGATCCAGGCACTTTGATCTTGACCATTGTGAAGATGCGAGACTGATTCTGGACCCCCCCCCCCCTCCGCTTAAAGGTAGAAAGGCGGGGCAGGTCCAGAATCGACTTACACGCCATTGATCCGGGCACCTCAATTGTAGCCGTCAAAGAGATGCATCCGTGATTTCAGACCCCCCCCCTTCTGCTTAAATGTAGAAAGGCGGGGGGGCTTCGGAATCCCATGTGTGTTGTTGATCTGGGTGCGCGAATATCTGCCATCCAATATCGTTCGTCGCTTACCACAAGCACATTTTGAGCCTGAAACTTAGGGTAAGTGGGTTTTTGACCCACTCCTTTGTATTCTAACCCCCTTACAAGAAATATCTCTAACATTTGGCTCCATGGGGGATAGAGTCATCCCTGTGATGCTCTAAGAACTCATTCTGCAGTTTTAGTGCCTTGTTGTTTGGCTATGGAGTCATGCTCAAAACATCCCGCTGTTGAAAATACAAGACGAAAAATAAAAGAAACAAAATAAATCTACGTGCTCAAATGAGCTTATTTATATACAGTCCTAATGCTAATAAAATATTTTACATGGGCTAGGTGAAATAAAACTTCCACCATAGCCATCCAAGTAGCTTCTTGGGTAGAAGCTCCTTCCTTCTATCAATGATCATCAGTAGATGGTGTAACCATGACAGCAGAATGGTTGCACTCATCAACTCCTCCTTACAAGCTGGAGTTGAGATGAAATAGGGTGGCTCCAAGACATAGGGGAAATGCCACTCCATGTATTTGCTGACAGGGTCATCGAATGAGTGGCCATTTCCAAGGAATTGGTGAAATACAACCTCTTCTGCTACATAGTTGTTCACACACGACTGAATGTCTCTGATAACCACAGGCGGGTGAATAACTGAAGTAGGCCCACTGATCTCAGGTGGTGGCTGCTCACTGACTGGCTCTGAATGAAGGGCAGACTGCCCCTATGGTTCTTTTAACTCTTCTTGTTGGCTCTCCTCCAGGTCCAATTCATATTCATCATAAATAGGGACCATGGGGTGATTCTGCTTGCTGACTAGCTCTTCAGTATGTTTATAGTGATTGAATGAAGGATAATCTTGCAGCTCATCATCACTATAATATTCATCAAAAAGGGGATGACCCTTATCTCTATGATCCTCCTCCAGAATGGTGATCCCGTAAAAAATATCCGTTTCAGGGACAGTGGGACTCGTTGCTTCTGGTTTCTCATACATAATCTTCTTCTCTTTAATCTCAGGTAAAAACATATCGTGAGAAACTCCTTGGAGAAAAAGAGAGGGAACCTCTTCCACAATAATGTCTTCTTTACAAACGGGAAGGTCTCCATCTTTAGAAACAAGGTTGCTAGGAATATCTGCTTCAACCCGACATTTAGGTGAGCCATATACCATGGACCACATCTGCTCTACCAACTCATAATCTCCATAGGAGGCATGTTGATATTTATGAACATCTAAAATAATAGACACATCCGATATGATGTCAGATGCTTCCATCCTCGAGATAACACCACTCATATCATTCAACACCTCAATTTTTTCACAGTAGATGCTTTCCCCCACAATAAGGGCTTCATCATGAACATGGTATTCAGGGCCAACAGAGGCTTCATGAAGTAAAGAAAACTCTTCACAATAGTTTTCAAACAAGCGAACGACTGGATAGTAGTCTTTACAAAATGAATTGAAAGCTGTATGAAAACCTGCTAAAGAGAGGATGCTTGCAGCGGGAAGAGATGGACACCATTCAAGAGCAACTCCCTTCAATGAATACCTGAAGAGATTAATCCGGACATCCTCATGCGTGATATTGTGTCGGCGGATAGCCTCATGGAAGTCCAGTAAATGCTCAGCTGGTTCTTCCCAATCTGATGCATGAAATTCCGAGAGGAAATCTTCCCATTGGTCTCTATCAGGAAGTGCATT
>JZKD02S1770284.1:269113-295663 GCA_000966675.3 Picea glauca
TAGCACCGACTAAACGTCAATTCAAAACCATTTTAACGAGTGTGACAAGGACAAGATCACTCGACTATTTTTTCAATTTTAAGGAGTCTGAAAAAAGCTTAACTATGGACTCCGTGAGGAATGTTCTTCTGGACTGTTTAACGAGTGTGAAAGAATAAGGTCACTCGACAATGTTTTCAATTTTAGGGAGTCTGAAAAGAGCTTAACTATGGATTCCGGGGGGGGTTTCTTTTTCGTAAATTTACTCCCTCGGGCCCGAAAAAGGAATAAAATTATACCTGAGGATACTCTTCTAAAGAATGGAAATTCAATAGAGCGCTCCTTTGTTCGTACAGTTGACCATTCGGACTGAAAAAGGGGTAAACTACCGTCAAACGGACGTGACTTCAAATTTCATTTTAATGAGCGTGAAGGGTCACAAGATCGCTCGGCAATCTTTTCATGTTTAACGAGTGTGAAAAGGGCTTAAAAGGAGACCCGTTATGTTTTGGGAGTCCGAAGGGTAAGGCGAAGAGTGAAAAATACCCATGCTAATGAGGCTCAAACTCATATTCAAAAAATGTTATACAGACTCCCGAGCTCACTATGTTGTCAGAAACGGCATGGACACCATAATGCAACCAGGAACTACCTAGGGCATCCATGTTTTGGTAAGCTCTACCACCAAGTTGCAACACTTCTAGGGTAGAAATGATGGTTTCATGTCACAACCGGATGGGGTCGATCCTATATTGTAAAAAAGGCAACGAGATGCAACATTAGGGATGAAATCCTACCCTATATGCTCAGGTTGATTTTTGAAAAAAAAAAATTATGGACCACCCTTATGTGTATTTTTTTTATTTTCTGAAACTCAATGAAAAATGTCCCAATACCTAATAAAATCCCTTCCATATAATTCCGAAACCACCCAAAATGGTTTTTGGTATAAAGAAACTGATAAAAGGGGCAAAAAGGGTGACAAAAAGAGGCCAAAAAGTCTATAAATAGAAGCTGGCAGCTCATTATCACCATTGCTGATTTGGAAATTGGCTCTGGAGACAAAAGACCCCATTTGCTACAGATCGTGATTCCGAGAGCTATAGTGGACCAAACAGACTTCCGATAGGACCAAGTAAGTACAAAATCCCTCATCTTGTATTTCAATACTTATTTTGTTGTTTTTGAGTGTGTTGGGGGGATGGTTGTCGCCCTCTAAAGGGTCGGCCCTAGTAACCTGCGAGTTGCTTGATTTAAGTTATCTTTACATTAATGTTATCTTTCATCACTATCATGGACCTTCTACCCTCAATAAGGGTAGGGTAGAATACCTCAATACAGTCTTTGATAAGCGTGGGCCAGAAGTAACCTGCTCGTAAGATTTTTTGGGGTGTTTCCAACCTGGATAAGTGGCCGCCACAAGCTCCTGTATGACAATCATTGAGAACTATGAAGGCCTCCTCATGAGTGAGAAATCGACGCAAGATAAAATCTACACCTCGCCGATACAACGTATCATTGAGTATAAGATAGTTCTTGGCCTGATGGCGGATCCGCCGATGCTCATCACGAGAAGCAGAGGTAGGACACTTCAAAGTCTGGAGATAGATCAGTATATCTTTGTACCAGGGATCAGACGATTCGATTAAAAACATATCACCCCAAATAGGCGATTCCTTAGGCACAACGTCACCTGACTCAACCGGAAGTTCCGAAATAAGCTCTGCAAAGACCAGTGACTTTTTGGACTACGCAGAAACGAAATCCAAGTCAAACTCTTGGAGGATAACCATCCATCTACTGATTTTTCCGCCGATAACTCGTCGTGTCAACATGTACTGAAATGGATTCACAACGACAATGAAAATGGTCTTACGGAACAGAACATAGTGACGGAACCGTTGAATAGCGTGAACTGTTGCCAACACAAGTTTTTCGAGATGTGTATAATTAAGTTCCGGTCCTACGAGGCCTCGGCTCAGGTAATAGATCACGTATTCAGATAACGAATCATATTCCTGAACTAAAACCATGCTTATGGTTGACTTTGCGGCAGCCATATATAATAGGAAATCTTTGTTATAATTCAGTGGATGTAGCAGAGGTGCGATTGTAAGGGCGTGTTTCAATTCATTGAAAGAGCGTTGCGCGGCTTTGTCCCAGAGAAAAGGAACGTATTTCTTTAGTAAACGCATGAAGTCGTTAGTAATTTCGGCATAGTTGGCGATGAAGCGTTGTAAGAAGTTCGCCTTGCCTTGAAGACTTTGAAGTTGTGAAATTGTGCGTGGGGGGGGGAAACTGAACTATTGCCTCCACCTTAAGAGGATCAACCATGATCCCCATTGTTGAAATGATGAAACCTAACAAACGTCTTGACGTGACGCAAAATATGCACTTGTTGGGATTCAAGCGGATCTGGAAGTAGCGACAGCATTCGAAGACTAGCCAGAGATGCGTAGGATGATCTTTTCACTTGCGAGAGTGTGATGCTAAATCATCTAAATAAGCCTCGACTATATGTTTGAGGTCATGAAACGCAAAAGACATGGCCCGCTGGAAAGTAGCTCTAGCGTTCTTGAGACCAAAAGGCATTTTTCGATAGGCGAATGCACCCCACGGACAAATGAATGTCGTTTTGTGTTGGTCCTCAGGTTTGACTTGGATTTGGTTATAGCCTGAGAAACCATCCATGAACAAAAAGGCTTCACAACCAGTGCACTCATCAATGATCTGGTCAATGAATGGAGTTGGATAATTGTCTTTTGGACATGCCTTGTTCAAATCATGGAAATCGGTACAAACACGAATCGTGCCTTGTTTTTTATCGACTGGCATGGGATTTGATACCCATTCAGTCAAGTGGATAGGGTATATGAACCCTGCCTTAAGCAATTTCTCAACTTCAGCTTTGATAGCTACTTCCTTCCTTGGATTAACTGGATGAAGTTTTTTTCAAACAGGCTTTGTGTCTAGATATGTAATGATCTCATGTTCAACTATTTTCGGATCGATGCCTGGCATTTCCTCGTAAGACCAAGCAAAAACATCGTGGAATTCTTTAAAAAGATTTGTGTAAATCTGAATTTCTTCAGGGGAGCAATTCGCTCTGACGAAGACATTCTCCACGACGCTAGGGTTTTGGGAGATATTGATAGGTATCGTGGCAGCGATAGTCGCCATATTTCCCTCCGTGTAAATATCCTGTGTAGCTAAGAGGTTAATGGGACAAGGCTGATCTCCCGTCATGGTGATAGTGAATTCTCCTGCCTCAATTCGGTGTAACTCTGGGAGGAAATATGATCTATGATGAAGATCTTCCCAGGGTTTGTCTGGACCAGTCATTGCTTCGATTATAGCTTCATCAGAAGGCAAGACTAAATCTAATGAATCAATATCACTAAGAGAATCCTAAGCCTAGATAGGCTCCAGGAGTGGATCCGACTCTTGTGCGGGAATCGGATCAGGAGTAGCTGAAGCTTGCTGAACCAGAGAGTACACCACTTTAGCGCCCGACAAGGGCATAGACATGCCCGCATGCCCTGTCGCATCAATCATGTCGGATGGGGAAGGAAGAGTCCACAGATCCCGAAAGTAAGTTGTGCGGAATGACGAAACATGGAAAATCTCAGCCTTGTGGTGAGTCGATAGAAACTTGACATCGCCTTGAGGAGGTGGGTAATCGAAGGTACCCATCAAAGATGGGCACAACCCAACTCCTACATTGATGACACTAGCTTGAGGATTATCTACCATGGGAACTGTGGATGCCCCCAAGGCTGGGCCAGGTCGAGAGAAGGACAACTGATCAATAGTCACTATCCGGCCTTCATGTGGAAACAATAGGACTCGAAAAACTGTAGCAACTACCGCCTGCATTGCGTAAGTCCAACTACGACCTAACAATAGATTGTAGTCGATGGGGGAATCAACTACCTCTACTTCGACGCACACAGTCTTCCCCCCTAACTGTACTGGGAAAGAAGGAATAATGCCATGCGGTCAGAAAGAATGACCATCGAACGCAGTGAGGAGAGTAGGTGACGGAGACAACTCAGGTTGGCCGATGTCTTTCCAGGATGCTAATGACATAACGCAAGTCAAAGCGCCCTCATCTACCATTGTGCAGAAAATATTCCGTGTAAAAGTTTTCGTGGGATGAGCCAATACTATCTGAAACGCGACGTGGTAAGGCAAACGAGGTTTTAAGTCAGTCGTATCTAACATGATAGTTCCCAGGTTACAAGTCTTAGTAGAGCCTAAAGAATTCAACAAGGCTTTCCTCTGAGCGGGGCAACTTTGGAGGACCTCCAAAGTAGACATAGCACAAGGGGTTTGGGATAAATCTTCCACCACAGAGTAGTTCTGGGTGGCCCTTGTGTTTGGATTGTGAGAAGCCCTCTTAAACGCACCTTTTGGGATGCACGTCATTGTTTCACCCAACGTCTTCTCGATATGTAGAGGAAGAGATGGGATCTCGGCTTCTTTGCCCTTCTCAGGAGCACTTGGTTTGCTATAATCGTGAGCTCTAGTCATGATGAAAGCATCACTTTTCACCATATATACGTTCGCGGCGGATGAATTGTTTGGGGGAGGGCAGTTTTCATGGTTGCCCCCTTCGGTACTCGTAGAGGCTTGGGTTAAATTTTTCCCATGTTGAAAAGGGTTAGTCAACACGGCTTGTTGTTACTGTGTGACAAACTTCTGGGCCTCTGCAAGTCGAGGGCATAGGTGGGTTGGGTGGTCTTATGCACATAGGTTGCACAGGTAGCTTGCCTTCTTCCTTTCTGTGGTTCCCTCGCCAGCGTTATCATTTGGTTTTTTATCCCCCTTACTCTTCTTGCATTGTTTTTTCTTTCCTTCAGGCTACTAGTTGGCCTTTGGGTTAGTTGTCTGTATGGAGTGTACTTCCGACGTTTGAGTAGGAGGAGCAGTCGAAGAAGTAGTCTAGCTGGCCGCTGAGTGTTGTATAGATAACTGCTGCAATTATTTTGTCAATTTCTCAGCGGGCTTGGTTTGTGCCGAACCAATGATACCATCGGCATGTGTTCTAGATCTCTGTCTGGTTTTGTCCAGAATTGATCATGGTGCATCCGGCAGGATGGTGTACAATAGACCAGACTGAGAATAAATAAGCTCAAACTGTTGAGCCCTCATAATGGCATCTTCCTCAGAGAAGACCCCTGAAGTTGCGACGTCTTTGGATAACTGCGGAACTAAAGAATTAAGGAACCACTCAAGAAGGAATGCTAGTGGGACGTGTACTTTGATAAGACTCTTTCGACGTCGCCACTCTCGAATATGATCCGAGATATGGTCCACTGACGTCTTCTCGAAATTGGCTAGCAACTCTATGCCGACATCGTATCTCACAGGTAACTGAAAATGGTTAAGGAAATCCATCGCCAGTTCGCCAAAAGAGGAATATCGTGAACGATCAAGATCTATGTACCATTTCGCGGCACTCCCTATCAGAGTGTGTTGAAACAATTGCAACTAGATGGAGTCATCTTTCAATGATTTAGATGAACACCATAAGTGGAAAGTAGTCACATGATCACCTAGATCTTCATTAGGCTTGGCCTCAAACTTTGGGATATCCGAAGGAAACTTCGTCGGCATAGGAGGCCAACGCGGATCGTGACAGATAGGATCATTCAACAACCGTGTTAAATCTGGCAAGTGTAACATCGCCAAGAAAGGGAGTTTAGGTTGCTGCTGATAGCCGGGATAAAAGGGTCCTAGAGTTGGACTGGCACCAGGTTGCCAGGAAAAGTTTGGCTGCTGGCCCAAGTTCTGGTAGAAACCGTGGCCCTGACCAACGTAAGGGTTTTGCATTTGAGGAGACATCGTTTGTTGATTCCCCATGAAGGACATCGGGTGTTGGACGTTCATCATGTTTGACGGACTTTGGGAAGGATTACTCCATGCTGGTCCCGAGGGGAGAGGCATAGAGGTCTGTCCGGGGTTCCATTGATTGTGGAAAGAATTACCCCATATCGACATTCCAGATGAAGGAACGGATCCTTGTCCTGAGTTCCAAGGTCCTGGTATGTGTGCCCCCAGCGCAGGAATAGTACCCTGTGCTGGCGTAGACTGTCCAAAAATGGGTGTGCCCCTTGATGGGAAAGTAGTGGATGCATAAGTGTTATTACCAAATGCCCCATTCCAAACAAACGACGATGAACCTACCAGCAGAGTTTGCGCAGGTGTTCCTTGACTCCCAGCTCCAAACGGACTTGTGTGTGCAGGCTTCCCGACAGACTGCTGATGCGATCCACCGAGCGAAGGGGATGAAGGAGGAATATGACCTCCAGTGTAAGGAAAAGCATTGAAAGGGATAGGAATGCCCCCAAGTTGACCTTGCAGAGGAGCGTTAGAGCTCCCTGCCCCCAGGCCCAAAGTCTAGAAAGTGGATGAAGTGAGTGCAGGACTGGTACCTAAACTAGGCATACCGTATGAAAACGGAGCGCTTGTCACACTAGGTGTATAAAGAGGTGTGGCCACCGTGATAGATGGGGTCGGTCCACTGTGTGACATAGTTGCGGTCGAGACCATGGTGGCTCGGACCGCCGACAAAGGAAAGTTAGGAGAAGCTTCTCCTATGGTAGCAACAGTGATAGGGATGGAAGAAATACCAGATGAAGTAACAGAGTTTGGTTCCATCACTGGGTTAGGCACTGACAGGCGTTCATAAAATTGAATTGACACAATAATGTCCGACCAAGTATCAGTGTTTGAGGTTTCAACCAATCCAAGGTTGGTGGTCGATTTCTCGAGGGGTTGTTCAGGATCAAAAGCCCCGGTTGCTTCGAAAGACCCTTGATGGTCTAGCTTCTACCTCAATGGTAGCGGGGGTGGCTCTAGTATAACCAGCGGCAGGCCCAGAAGCCTTCGTGACCAGTGGAGCTCCAAATCCTCCACTGTGTGAGAAGATTCACGACACGCTAAGGTATTCTACACAACCAAACAGTAACATGCACTAAAAGAAAGCCCCTAAAAGATAAATTAAACAAGCACTAAACTAGTTGGAAGAACAATTACAACAACCAACACTAGAGCAACTTACCAGTGCAAGTGCAACTCGAATACGGAAGCACCCTTCGGGTATACTTTGCAAAGCATTGGTCCGATGTCCTTCCTAGGTATCGTGGTATACCCCCATAGTCACCTGTGTATGTCCCTAGAAAATATAGGCAACTAGTTTTCCAACACGTGAACAATCATCAGGCGAGTATAGTCGGCAGTCGGGTAGACCACAATGAGCAGGGTATCAAGCCTGAAACCTGTCAAGGGTATCGAGAGAAAATGGTCTGGAACACGACTGAGGACCTCAAACGGATTCGAGAGCCATGAAGCTCCGTGGCAAATGCAAACAACGGAATCCCTTAACAGATCCTCTATATGTGTTCTCCGCAACGCTCAGTCCATCTTTGGAGGGGTCATCTCTGCTACCTTTCCTTACACAACCTCATGTTTAGCCCCTGTGTTAGAGGGGGGTCCTGAATAACTTTCCGTAACTGGACTTCTACACTCCCTATTGACAGACTCCAATGTTTGGTTTGGGTGGCCTTGGAGAATTTACTCTCCAACCTATTCCAAGGCCCTATTCCTGAGCTAGTGTATGCACCCTACAAACAGAAAAGTCTACTTGATTTTAATTAGCATTGCTTTTAATGGGCTTCTTAAGTCAAAAGGTGCAAAAATGAAATTGATGGTGTGTAAAAAGACTCAAAGCACAATGAACAAAATGTGGGAACACAAAAACTTTTACTAAAATGCAAACCCAACAACTTTTCAATGAAAGACTTCTTTTCTTTTCGAAATTACTAAGATTTTATGCAGTAAATATGAAGGATTTTCACTCAGATCTGTGAGCTAATTATATTTGACATGCACTGCCAAAACTTATGCAAAACAAACTTCCTTCCTAGCTGATGCAACAACACAATCTTCAAATCAAGAAGAAAATGAAAGAAATTTTTTTATTTTATTTTATTGCAAAATAACGCAACAAGGAAAAATGATGACAAGAACAAAACCAAGAGAATGAAAAGAAAACTTTGTCTTAAAGTGCAGATCGCAAAAGAATCAGAGCACAAAAATGCAAAAAAAACAATCTAGAAAGCACCAATTCCAACACTTGCCTAAAAACCACAAAACAAATATTTTTTCTCTTTTGTCTTTTCTATCCAAACATCACCTAACAAACACAAGTTAAGGATAAGATGCCCTAACCTGCTGACTGTGCAGCTCCAGACTCTCTTCCCCTGAGAGGATATCTTCTCACTACATGAGGGGATGACTGCCCCACCCAAGCTGAAAAGCTACCAGACAGGCCCATGACTGTCACCAATACAACACGTGTTCAACCGCGTGCTGAGCTATAACTGCACGCAGGTACTCACGCTCAGAACTGAAGCAGCCCACGGGTAGGTATAAAATATGATAAAAAATCAAACATAGGCAGCCTAGACCTGAAAGAGGCCTCTGATATAGACAACCAGGGTCTTCTAAAGGCTTGGATGCTTCCACTTCGACAGAAAAGGAAAATTTGCAAAAAAGAAAACAAATGCAAAGAACAACTAAAAAAATAAGGTAGACTGAAAGTAAGACAGTAAACCACTCAAGACCCAGATAGGATCCAGAAAGCCCCCCTGAGAAGTTAAACTTCTGACAGGGAAAAGGAGACTGCCTCTTAAGCTTCCTGGGCTCTACACGCTACTGAAACCACTACAGCAGGCGTTCAAACGCAGGCTGTAAAAGGTTAGGGCGCGGGTCATCCGCAGGCAGGGATTTTGCAGGCCGCGGGTACCTCTGTGTGTCTCGATATTAAATGTCAAGCGTCAGTCAAGGAAATCTGGTATTTATAACTAGGTTCCCTGCTAGCTTTTGACCTAACAGAAAACAAAAATAAACAAAGAAACAGAAAATGAACTTCTTTGAACTACCCAAAAGATCTTTAACCAAATCCGGAAACCCTAAGAGTAAAATATCCCCAGTATGGTCGCCAATTCTATTGTGGGGTATTCTACCCTATGGACTAACAATCTAGGGCTTTAAACTTGTACGCAGATTATGACCCTTCAGAAACAACTTTTAACCTTCTACCCGAATCTAAAACCCCTTTTCTCATGCAAACATGGGAAGAACCAACTAACCTTTTTATCAATGGTTGAAGTAGATCCTCCATTGAGCCTTTATCCCCTTGCTGCTACTACTCCTTCCAAAAAGCTTTCCTGCAATCAAGACAAAACTACAGATGCATGCTATTGATCTACTAGAGGGTTAGAGATTAAACACAAATCAAATGACATATATAAGACTCATGTATTCGGGACGAGAAAAGTATATTTTTCATTAATCTCAATATGAATCAACTTACAATGATTTCAGAGACCGGCCACCGTTCCTCGATCCTGATCCTAGGCTCCTCCTCTTCTTTGTCCTCCAACTGCTTTGCTTGAATTTCTCCTAAAGCTTGAGGAAAGGCTAAAGGGTTGGGACAATAAAGGACTTGGCAATTTTGGCAGAGTTTCTTTTCTATGATTTTTCCTCCTTTGAATAGTACCCCTACCCCTCCCTTTATAGGCTAGAAGGAGCTAGGGTTTTAGGCGAACTCTCGTCCATCCATGGCTGGGAGTTCCAGTTAACTGACAAAAATCTTTTCGTCCCGGCGGAAACTTTCCTGATTTTTTTCTTTGTTAGGTAAACGCGGGCTGTAGTGGGCTAGCCCGCGGTCTACCACGTGTAGTAGAAGGCCATCAAGTGGTCCAACGCGCCCAGTGAGAGGTTAGGGCACGGGTTGCTTGATTTAAGTGGTTTTTTAAGGTTTTATTCAGCATGGCTTTGGCAAGGAAGAGACATGAGTTGGCCTGATGCCAGGTAAGCCTGTGTGGTGCATTTTAAGGTTATAACACTATGATAGCTACAACTTGATTGGATTCTCCAATTCCGAGCTGCTTCTAACACAGTTTAAACAAACATATGAAAGAAACTGGCATCCATAAGGAAAGAAGTCTCAAGAGTTCATACATAACCAGAGATAATAGTGCTTCATTAAAACTTCACAACTGGGAGCTCTTCTCAACCATCGATGCTTTACAAAATGGCAAAAATGCCTACATATAGCCAAAACAAAACAACAACAGCGGAAACGAGAAGCTCATTAAAAACTTTGCGTCTGCATGTCTTCTGACAGTCTGCGCATGTAGACTCTGGATGATCGTGCACTTATGACATATGTGATGGGACTCCTGACTGCCTTACAGTGGTTTGATAGACGCAATCTTCATCAGGAAGGACTATCAGTCTTCTTGTATGCTTGGTCCTTTCCTGGCCTTCTATTTATGGAAGAAGACGACGTTCAACCACCTTCACGGCAATAATAATTGCTTCCTTGGGATTGGGAATGGCCTCAGTCAACTCTGCCCTCTGGGACATGGAAGACCCCTCATGCTACCATCTGGAATAGTTGGATAGTATGATGAATAGGCGCGGAGGCCAGCACGAAGGATGGGGCACATAACGGGAGTGGTGACATCAGAACTATGGGGGCGAGATATGAAGTGATGAGGTGTGAGAGAGGCTACAGGGGAAGGCACATGGCGGAAGACAATAAGTGGAGGGAGCAGGAGATGAGATATAAGGGGCACATTAGAAGAGGGGAGATGGATAGATGTCGGGAGATGAGGTAAGGGCTAAAGGGTGCGAGCCTCATCGCACGGTCAGGTGGAGAACAGTTGGCAGGGGGGAGGATGGTCCACAAGATGACATGACGGGGAAAGGGCCCACACTGATCAATGATGGAGCGGCTGAGAAAGATGAGATCACCTGATCACCGTTGATCTGGGGGCTTTGATCTTGACTGTTAGGAAGATGCGGGACTGATTCCGGACCCCCCCTGCTTAAAGGTAGAAAGGCGAGGGGGGGGTCCGGAATTGACTTGTGTGCTGTTGATCCAGTCACCTCAATCATAGCTGTCGGAGAGATGCATCCCGGATTCCGGACCCCCCCCTTCCACTTAAAGGTAGAAAGGTGGGGGGGCTTCAGAATCCCATGCGTGTTGTTGATCTGGGCACGTGAATATCTGTTGTCCAATATCATTTGTCGCTTACCACAAGCGCATTTTGAGCCCGACACTTAGAGTAAGTGGGTTTTTGACCCACTCCTTTGTATTATAACCCCCTTACAAGAAATATCGCTAACAGGAAGAAAGGATAAAGTCCCTTAGGGGTCTGAGTGGTGAGAAGCTCAGGATGGATAGCACTTTGTGTGCGAGGGCTCTGTAGGGAGTGCAGAAGTCAAAGAATCCTTTGAGGATTTAGAAGTGAAAGCTTAGGAGGAACAGTGCTTTCAGAGCACAGAGTCGAGGCTGTAAGGAGTGCAGATGTTGAAGAACTCTTTGGAGGAGTTCAGAGTTCCTAGAAGCTCAGGAGGAATGGCGTCGAGGAGAACACATAGTGAGAACTCAAGCAAAGGAGCTCACAAAAAAGAGAAAGGAACAAAGGTTGAGGCCTTTGGCTTTTGAATTCTCCCAAGGTTGGGAAGAAAGTGCGCAGAAGCTCAGGAGGAGAAATGACAGCCGTCAGATCGGCTGAAGAGATCTGGACCGTTGGTTTCTACGTCCAGGAGAGCGGCAAGAGGAGTGCACAGAGGAGGAGATCGTCAATCAGTGGATCTCACTCAGATACCCGTCAGTCATTGGATCAGGTGAAGGTGTGTAGAGCTTAGCCTCTGGAGTAAGTGTGCAGAAGGATGGATTTGAACCATCAAATCTTGAGCAGGTACCTGTTAGCCATCAGATCAGATAGGAGTTGTACGAGGTTTACCATAGGGAGTCTCGATGACATGAGATCAGAAATTTCCATGGGAAATTACCTGGGAATGATCTGGACCATCCGTTTGTGGATATACGTGGCAAAGATCGAGGCGTTGGGAGTCGGGATATCAGCATTCCCATGGATAGGAGATCGGGGAAGTCCATAGTGAAAACACCGATATAATATGAGCCGTCTGTTTGGGGAGGTAGGTGTCAAAAATATGAAGAGAGTCGGTATATTGGCACTTGGGAAATTGGAGTTCCCGAGGTCATGAAAGTTGGGACATCACAAGTCTCAAAATATCGAGAGTTAATATGGACTATCCATCAGAGGAGGACGCCTGGCAGCAATCAGATTCATTGGGGAAAGTCTCGTCAGGAAGTCTTTTATCAACATTTTGGTCATCTGGATATCGGGAATCCTGGTGACAAGTGGTTTGGGCATTTTGGAATCACGAAGTCCAAAACCCCGACAAGGAGAAAAGTGCCATTGTGGGCTAGCTGTCATCATATCAAAGAAGGAAGAAAGCTTCATTGTGTGGGGGGCCACCTGTCAGCCTATCGTGATTTGGAGGATCAAGAATCCTGTGAGACAATGCATTGGGGCATTGAAAAGATCGAAACCTCGACAGAGGGACAAGACTATGGTCACAGGGATAACGATCATGTGGGCTAGGATCCTAGCCAGGAGAGCTAGTGTGTAAAAAGTGTGTCGGGATTCGAGGGATTGCGAATCCTGAGGACAATTTCATCTTGATATTGAAAAGTCCAAAACCTCGATGAGGAAGTATGGCTGCGGTCATATAGGGGGAGGTCACATGGACCATGAGCTTAGCCGGAGGGATAATTGAAGTTAGGGGCACATCGGGAATTTGAAACCCAAAACCCTGAAAGGAGATAAGGATGTGATCTTGTGAGATAGTGGTCATGTGGACACAGGGCATAGCCAGGAGGGGCTAAGGACGGAAGGGAGAACATTGGCGAATCGGAGTTCATGAGTTCAAGAGGACAGGAACTCTTGACGTCGGGAATCACGAAACCCCAAAACCCAAAACTGAGTCGGGGAAGATCATAGTTATGTGCAGAAGGTCGTGCGGGTGAATAAGGACCTATGGAATGGGTTGTTAGCAGATATTCCATAGAGGAATCGAAGGAACCGCTTTGTTTCATGAGTTTATTGAGCGATCTTGAGAGCGGGTGGAGAGGGAGGTAGCTCGTGCCTGCACCACTCGGAAGCCAATTTTTATTTTGAACAACCATGGTAATAGATATGAAAGTTCATCGCAACTTTTCACAGTTTTTCATCACACATACATCATCTACGTCATAAGTTTGGTCTTGGCATAAATTTTCGTCGCTATTGCCATGCTTTTTCGTGGAAATTTTCCATGGTTTTACGTCACACATACAACATCTTTGTCATAATTTTTTGTCTTGGCATAAATTTTTGTCGCTATTGCCATGATTTTTCATCGCAATTTGCCACGGTTTTGCGTCGCACATACAGAATCTGCATCATAAGTTTTTTTCTTGGCATAAATTTTTGTCGCTATTTCCACACTTTTGCGTCGCAACTTTCCACAATTTTTTTCACATTGCGATGACACGTGGAGAGACAATTTTTTCTTTTTTTCCATGAACACCTGGTTCATGGATATAGCGACGAAAAAAAGTCTTGGCTTTCGTGGAAATTGCGACAGATAAGTGTGGCAATATCAACAAAAAGCCCTCGCAAATTTGGTCATATGTACTTGTGTCAGTAGATGATAAGTTTTGAGTACTGCGACTAGTACCATCAGTGAAGCTAATATAGGGTAGCGAAGAAACTAACATTTAGAAACCAAGAACAACACAAGGTAACCAGCTGAAGGGTGGAACCAAAAAATGAAAAAGAACACAAGAGTATGATACACTAAAAATACACAACACTCATGCAAAAATGATTTAAGCATAGTACTTCTTCAAGTAAAGCCCATTTCTAGGTTCACTCAAAGAAATTCCATCATAATCTACCAGCTCATAAGCCCCTTTCTCAAATACTCATTTCACAATATAAGGACCCCGCCACACGGGCTCGAATTTACCGGCCCTTAGTAAATCACGATATTGTTTGTAAAGGATAACTAGATCACCTTCATAAAATACACGTGGTTTGACATGCTTGTCATATTGAGCTTTGACATGCTTTTTCTGATTTTTAATGACTAGGGTAGTGTCACAACGGGTTTCATCTAATTGCATCAAATAAAAAATACGTTCCTCTTTAGCTGAGGTGTTACAGAGAAGTTCGACAACTAGCTTCAAAAATGGGATTTCACATTCAATCGGAAAAATTTCTTTAATGCCATATACTAAATGGAAAGGTGTGAACCCTGTGGTAGAATTAATGAATTCCCGATAGGCCCATAATGTCGAGAAGATAATGGTGTTACAACTTGACTTGTGAATTCCTACCATCCATCGAAGCATAGTAGTGAGTACTTTGTTGATTTCTTCAACCTGGCCATTGGCCTGCGGATAATAGGGGGTTGAGTTTTCATGTTGAAGACCCAACTTCTCAGTAAGTTCATAAGTCATGAAATTGTGAAAATCACTACCATGATCAATGATGATGGCTTGAGGGACACCAAATATAATATTGAAATGATTGAATATGAATAACGTTGTAGTTTTCCATATTATCAAATGTAGGCATCGCCTCGTTCGACTTAGTGAAATAATCCACATCTATGATAATGTATCCATTTCCCCCAACTGAGTTTGGGTTACATGTCATGAAGTCAATGCCCCATTTAGCGAATGGACCAATGGGAACTACAAGGTGGAGACGAGAAGAGTGATATCAGATCTTATTGTTGTAGGTTTGACAAGTGTGGGATTTTTGTACGGTGGTAATGCAATCCTTAAATAATTAAGGCCAAAAGTAACCAGCTCATAAGATCTTTTGGGCATTGGCATACCCAGACATATGACCACCACATGCTCTAGAGTGATAGTCATTCAAATATTTCTTGGCTTCATCATAGGTGAGACATTGTCAAAATAAGGAATCAATACCAGGACGGTAAAAAGTATCACCAAGGATAATGTAATGATGAGCTTGATATCATATACGATGATGATATGTACTAGAAATATCATGCTTAAAAGTTTGGGTCTAGAGATAAATGATAATATATCCATACCATATGTCATCAGAACTGATCAGAAAGAGATATTCATCAGGTAAGGAATCCTCTGCCATAGTTTCAGTTTCAGTAGAGGGAAGGTCACATATCAATTCAGAAAAAAACAAATACTTCTTTGAATTGGCATGCTCAAACTCCAAATCAAACTCTTGGAGAATAACTATTCATTTAGAGTACTTTTCACCCAACAATTGTCGAGTAAGAATGTGTTGCATGGGGATGCAATCAGAAATGACTGTGGTTCTACGTAATAAGATGTAGTGACAAAAACGTTGAACAACTTGAACAACTACTAAGGTTAGTTTCTCCACATGTAAATATTTGGTTTCGGTGGTCCTGAGGCTCTCACTCAAATAATATATAACATTTTCATTGTGTGAATCATGTTCTTGGAATAAAACCATAGCAATGGTAGAGTCCAAAGAACCTAAGTATAGGAAATAATCTTGACTATAATCAGCTAGAAACAACAGTGGTGTATGGGTAAAGGTGATCTTCAAAGATTCAAAGGATTTGTTGGCAGTTTTGTCCTATACAAAATAGTAATCTTTCTTAATAAGTCGAGTAAATCCTTTCATTAATTTATGGCAGTTGGGAATGAATCGACGTAAAAATTTTGCCTTCCCTTGCAAAATTTGGAGTTGGCGTAGTGTGGAAGGAGAAGGTAAATTTAGAATAGCCTCAACCTTCAGGGGGTCTACTCTAATCCCATGTATAGACATGATAAAACCAAGAATTCGTTTAGAATCCACACAAAAAATAGATTTGTGTGGATTCAATCGTATGCGATAATAATGATAACGTAGGAAAATGGCTCGTAGATGTGTCGGATGATCTTGACCATGCATAGAATGCGTCTGTAGATTGTATAAATAGGGTTGTACAATGTTCTTAATGTCGTGAAAAGCGTAAGACATTACACGTTGAAAAGTCGCACCAACATTTTTGAGACCAAAATGTAGTTTCTGGTATGTGAAGGTTCCCCAAGGGAAAATTAAAGCAGTATTATGTTGATCCATAGGAAAATTATTGATTTAATTATAGCCGGAGAAACCGTCCATCAAGGAGAATATTTCACTCTCGGCACAATCATCAACAATCTGGTTAACAAAAGGGGTTTGATAATTTTCTTTGGGACAAGAATTTCTATATCCATATAATCTAAGAAAACATGGATCATGCCTTGTTTCTTGTTAACCGAAAGAAGAATGGACACCCAATCGGTCAAAGCCACAGGATAGACAAATCCATCTTTAAGAAGTTTTTCAACTTCAAGATTAATAGTAGCAACTTTACGTGGATGTACTGGGAGAATTATCTGTTGAATGGGTTTAACATCTGAGTAAGTCTTAATCTCATGCACAACAATATCAGGATCGATACCAGGCATTTCTTCATAACTCCAGGAAAAAACGTCACACAAATCTTGGAAAAGGGCTTTATAAGTATGGACCTCATCAGTGGAACATGAGGCACCGATATGAAAATTTTCCATGACTATGGGTTTAATAGATATTTCAAGAGGAACGGTAGGTGAAATATTACCTGATTTCCCTTCATACAAAAAATCCTGTGTTGATTCAGGAACAAAGGAAATAACAACAATGCTAGACATAGTCGAAATCTGTTGGTAAATATTTATGGTATCACGTTTTAGGAAGAGAATAGAACGATGATTCCCATTGTCCCATGGATTATCTTCCATAGACATGACCATCATGATCATATCATTAGAAGAAAAGATCACATGAAACAGATTAGGAGATGTATCACAGAGAGAAGGAGGAGAAGTAGTTTTTGATTGGATAGCTTGATAAGATGATTCTAATGGACTCAAAGGAATTTGGTCATTGTAATTAAGACACTCACTAGAGATAGGTACTATCCATGGGTCATAAGACTCAGGTGTTTCATGAACAAATGTTGATATCATGTTAATCAAGGAGAAAAAAGGAGGAGGAATATCGGGTGGTGGGATAGGAAATGTACCCATTAACATTGAATCTTTTGAGAGACCCACACCAACATTCTCATAACCGAGAGGTGTTTTCAAAATTAAAGGTATGTTGCTAGTACGTGAATCGGAATTAAAGAAGGCCAGTTGATCGACAGTAATGACTTTTTCTTGGTGTGGGAAATGTAACACATGAAAAATCATAGAAACAACTGCATGCATGGAATCAATCCATCTATGATCAAGTAGAAGGTTGTAATCAAGAGGTGCATCAAATACCTCAACCTCAACATTAACCACCTTACCTTCTAACATAATGGACAATGAAGGAAGAAAACCATAGGGTTTAAACCCTGTACCATTAAAATCCTTCAGAGTATTGTGTGACTCGGTAAGGGTAGGAGAGAAAATATCTTTCCAAAAAGTAATTAACATAACACAAGTTGAGGCTCAGTCAGTAATGGTTCGACAAATATTATTATTTTCCACAACAACTTGTATTTGAAATGCTAACTAAGGAGGAAGCCTTAGAATATGATATTCCAAGTCAAAGATTATTAAATTGGTATCGGTAGGGTCAATTCCACCAATAGCCTTTAAAAATTCCTTCCGTTGAGTAGGAAAACTTTGAAGGAATTTGAGAGCCAACATCGCAGAGGGTGCTTGCGCAAGGTCTTATACAATACTGTATTTTTTGTTAGCATGTGCCTGAGGATTAAATGAGGACTTTCGAACAACGCCCTTATAACTGTATCTAGGCCTGGTCATTTGAGATGAAGAGGACCATTTGGAGGTGAAGTTGGTGGAGGAGATTTAGCCAATGAAGGTGGTGAATTATCAACTTTCTCTTTCGAAGGAGAATAATATCTGGCTCAGGTTGTGACTGCAACTTCTTTCTTCTTGGAGTCACAAGTACACATAAGTACATAATATGTGGTAGAGGGAGAAGGTTGGTCATGAATGACAACCTGGGCCTTCTGCTAAGAAGGAAATGATTGTGACAAGACGACAGGTGTAGGAGGTGTCCCGATCCCTTGTAGGAAATTAGTAACCTCAACATGCCATGGACAATATTTCATATAATGATTGTCACCACATATAAGGAAAGGGTAACAAGGTTTACGCTTGTCTTTGTCATCAACAGGTTGTGTTTTGGGTTTCTCAGATTGTTGATTATCATTTTTGTCTTCCTTATTCCTACCCTTCCCTTTCTTTTAATTTTTGTTTTTATCGATAGGTGTAGATTGAACTGAATTAACTTCAGGGTTTTTACTGGGGGAAAGATTTGTATTAGGAGCATTTTGTACATTAGAAGTAGTAGAATAAGGATTGGGATGACTAGCTTGTTTAGACTGAGTATCAGCATGAAAAGTGCCAATCATGCCATTAGCAGTGTGAGAAGTTGTTGGAGGTGTTGGGGTATGATTCATAGATGGACGAGGAGCATCAGGGATCAAGTCATAAAGTGTGTATGTTTTTGAATAAATGAGATCCATATATTGATCACAACTAATCGAATTCTCTTCAGTGACGACACCACCCATGGAAACATCATGGGATATAGGACCAATGAGTGATTTGGTAAACTACTTGGCGAATAGTTGATCAGGAAGGGGAACTTTTGTTAGGCATCTTCTCCTCTGCCACTCATGACTATGATCGAAAATGTGAGTAGAAAAGGATTGTTTAAATGAACTCAAAATTTCAGTTCCTGTCTCATATTGAATTGGCAATTAATAATGTGTTAAGAATGCCATGGATAAGGTATTGAAGTCATTAAAGAATCCTCGTGGTATATCAATATACCATTTGGTTGTCGAACCCGTAAGATTTCGTTGGAAAAGTTGTAATCTAATAGAGTCATCCATCAATGAGTTGGATGAACAGTAAAGATGGAATTTCATGACATGACTATTTGGGTATTCTCCCAATCGACCTTCAAAATTAGGAATGTCAGATGGTAATTTGGTCATTTTGATGAGCCAATAAGGATAATGCAAAATAGGATCATTCAAAATCCTAGATAAATAGGGTAAATCCAAAGTAGAAAAAAAGGGAAATTGTCTATTCACTTGAGGAAACTGGTAGTTTTGAGGTGGTAATCTTGTAGTTATACCAATAGGACCATAAGAAGTTTGTAAATAGTTATATAGTATTGAAAAATTTGGTTCTAGAGGATTTTGAGTTGAATAGTTAACAAGGGTTGGTTGATTAGGTAAGCTCCCTTGGAAAGGAGAATTAGACTGAAAATTTTGACCCCAAATAGGATTCATAAAACCTGGATATGGTTTCCCAAGATTAGGGGGTACAAAAGAATTAACTTGAGGAATTTTCCCCCTAGATGGTTGTTGATTCCCTTGGAAAGGAAGATTCCAAGGTTGATATTGTAAGCCATGTATACTTTGTCCACAAAATGGGTTATGGCTTCCAAATTGAGGCTGACCCCCAAATTGAGGTTGACCTCCAACAGGAATCTAAAAACCAGAAGTGACAAAATGATTATTGCCTTGAACTTGATTGGAGCTACTAGGGATAGGATGATAAGATCCTCCAGGAGAAGGTGGAGGAGGAATGTAAGCCCCCCTGGAGAGAACCTAGGTAGGTGTAGGAAAAAAATGACTAGCAACATTATACCCAGGAGGAACAAAAATATTAGACCCTCCAGATGGATTCTAGGTAGAAATAACAATGGAAGCATTCAAAGCATTATACCCAGGGGGAAGTGATGAATTTGATCTAAGAGGAAGAAATTTTCCAATAGGATCTTGAGTCATAACCACATTTCCAGTAGAAATAGGCATATCTTGTGGGACCATGGCAGAGTTAGTGAGCTGGAGAGGAAGAATCAAGTGAGAACCAACTATAAATTGGTCTGAAACTGTGATGACATAACTAGTTGTTCCAGTAAAATGATATAAAGGTATTGTATAAGTAGTGGAAGTCACAAGAGTTTGTGATTCCATAGGTTGATTAGGACTCATTCCTATTTTATCAAAAATATTGTGTCCCAAAGAGGTCCTCCAAAAAGAACAGACATGGATGGAGCTAGGATTAAAAATTCCAGCAATATGAACCAGAGTTCTAAACGACTCACTTTGAAAAATCAGATTGTCTACACCAGATTTTGTGTGAGGTCCACTAGGTACTTCAATATAATCGTCAATAACATCTCTCAATGAATTTATTCGGAGCAGATGTGGATCTTGTTCTACACTCAATAACGGATTTACGGGAAGTATTGAATCCTCTAATGGAGTTGAACTTCCAATCTTAGAGGCTACGTTGTTATTGACTACTCCTTTAGGAGAACCCTCTAGTGAGTTAGGAAGAAAAAGAACATAATCTTTTGGATCTTCCGCAGGTATCCCTTACATCCTATGTGAATGACGAGGGTTGATATTGGCCATAAAAAATAAAGAACGAAACAAATCTATGGCCAACTAGAGAAATAAACAAGACTCACTAATAAAATCTAGAAATCAAACAAGTAAACAAAAATTCTTATTTCGAAGTCACTAGTTGGTGATGAAATCCAACGTCGTGAAATCAAGACAAGAAGGGTTTGGGATAAAGCGTGTGGAAAAGTTACGTTTATGACCTGCTTAATGGACTGACACCCTGGTGCAAGCTCTCACACATAATCGTGGGTATACCCTCCAAGGAGCCCAAGTGACTTTGGCCAATGTCGATTCCATGTATCATGAAGACTTTCCCCTCCACAATCACCTCCTGTAAATACCCTAAAAAGATAGGCCACTAAGGTTACCAATTATGACAATGATGCATGGGGAAACAATCGTCAGTCTGATCCATGCGCAAAGGCAGGGTATCTAGCCCAAAATCAACTTGAGAAGGTCCCCACATGATTTTATTCTCAATTGACCCCCAACAATACACACAATCTCTACACTAAGACTTGAAAAGTAGGGTGAGTAACTCTGTCAGTCCTAATGCGACCTCATGATTGACCGTTGCGTTAGAAGGGATTCCCATGACAAAATGTAGCAAGTGGATTTGAACTCTCCCTATCAAAAGATACTATTCTGTGTTTTGATGCTTTGGAGAGTGTTCCTTACAACCTATTCCAAAGTGCTATCCTAGATAATGTTGGTGTAGATAATTTCTAGAAAATAAAAGTTGCTAATAAATTATAAAATAGCGTTGTATTTTAAAGGTTGTTTCTTACTCAAAAGGGAACCGAAAATGAAACTAATGATGTATGTGACCTTGGCCCAATAAAATGAAAGAAGAGATGATATGCAATCTTTTAATTCAATGAAATATAATTACAATAGGGAGAAGGTATCTCTTTTTGAAATACAAAAGCTACGAAACACAATTTCTCAATTTTTCAATGAAAAAGATTCCAAATAATCAAAAGCTTCAAAATTTTCCAATTTTCTCTTTTAAAAAATATTTTGAATGCAACAATTTTATTGTAAAAGACTAGTAAAAAGAATAATGACTTCAATTCTTTCTTTCTCACATCAAATAAGCGATGTAAAGAAGGAAATAAAGTGTAATCCAAGAAAATTAGCACATTCTCAACACTATTCCCAAACCAAACCTATAATGTAGACAAAAATGACATGACAGGAAAGCATTTTGTCAAATGCAAACAAAAATTTATCTCAGTTAATTAACAATCTAGAAAGTAAAAAAAATAAAAAAATCCAAATAAATCATGGATTATTTTTCAGACAAGCACTCGGAACCAATATCTAGAGATTATACCCTTGTGACAAAAAACAAAAGAACAACTTGCAAAATTTACAACAAAAACTTTCAATTTCTGAAAATTAATAAAATGGAAGCTTCAAACTCATAAATCAATCATTCACTAGTGTCAGAAGTTCATCCTAGGAAGTAGAGGAAAAACTAGGTAGAGAAAAGAAAAATGGTTGTCTCCAACAATTCCTTTAGGAATTGTCGCAGGTGGCAGTGGAGCACATTACGACGATCTAGGATAGCCGCATGCTGCCAATAAGGTACAGTGCGATGTCGTCGCACTGGTCTGCACTAGTAAAGTGCGTCGTCATAGGATCATCGTGAGTTTTATATAGGGTATAGTGTGATGATATCTAAAACTAAAGGAAAATGGGAAGAAAGACAAAAATTTTCACTGAACCTTCAGACCCAAAGAGTCAAAATGGATCACTCATAGACTCAAAGAATGAAATTAATCAAAACAAGGCAGAATAAAAGCAAATAAGAAGAAAAAAACCAAAATAAATTTGTATCCCTAGTATGGTCTCCAATTTTGTTATTGGACTAATCGGTAAGTGTGGACACAAACATATCTCCCTAACTTCCAAAGGAACTAGAACAAAATAGAACAGAATACACACTTCACCTTAAAATTCATTGTAACATAAACTAGTTTAGTGAGGTACAAGCGACATAACTTGTAAACGACGCTTGATCCTCGTTATTTTCGTCCTCATAGATCCTTCCTTGGGTTTGTAGAATAGTAAGTCTATATAAGAATCACAAAACAACAAAGAGGAAAAACAAAGATATATATATTCTAATGAAGTTTATGTATATGATCAAGGAATTATACAATAGAAGATGAGATGTTTTTATAGGGAAGACATGTATTGTTGTATTAAATTAAATGGAAAGTGGAGAATAAAACCCATGCCTTGATGTTGCAAGGTCCCCTTTCAATGGATATTTACTTCAACACACACACCTTTGTTCCAATGCATTGAATGAAGAAGATCCACAATCTTACTTGAAGAACTAAAGCAAATCTCTCAAGCATAATCTAAAGTAGAACTCCTCATACAAATCTTAGCCTATTCAACCTTAGCATTTTCCATGAGATATCCCTCATTATATAGTGTGATATAGATATGGATGAGAATATTAGGATGATGCCACTAAATCATAGAAGCGAGTAAGATCCAAACCGATCGGAGGCCACCTCATCTTCTAGAAAATTCCCTTCTAGAACATTCATGAAATTAGACTTTTCCAATGCCTTAAGCATCGTCGCACCCTATGCACAAGCAACATGTGATGATGTCGCAGTCCATTTTTATGGTAGAGTGCAATGATCAAGCATCGTCGCACCCCATCCATAGAGTAGGGTGCGATGACCTTTATTTTTATGGTTTTTGAAAGAGGAAATCAAACCACTTTTCTCATGGTGAAAGTATTTTTTAATATTTTCAGGGAACATGGACATATTTTGTCAGTTGATCACTGAGGTGACCAAAATAATGTGTAACATTGATAGGATTTGCAACAAGACTGCATTTAATTCAGTTTTATTTTATTTTTCTCTCATGAGTCTCTCATTGTTTGCTTCAAAGATTTCTAATTATGCCATAAGGATTCTTACAGTTTCAACTAAATATGGAGGGGTTTCCACCACCCTCCTCTCAACATAATATTCTTCTCTATTGTGGTATATTTCCCCCAACTCATGTTGTGTCACCATTATTTACGTTGTAGTTTTCCTTATTGTCCACTAACTGTTTAAGTGTTGATAAAAACATTTTCCATTATTCAATTGTCCTCAAATTTGATGAACAACACAAATAATTTTTGTAAGGTAAAATTATCTTCATTATTCCACATATAACAACGACATGCAGTTCAGATTCAGAGCATGTAAACAACGTAAGGTCTCACTCTTTTTAGTATTAAATCTTAAATAATATATTACAGGTGGGTAGGGTAGAGTTCCCTTCCCTTAAAGGTTTTCTATTAAAGTTTGTTCCACTCTTTCATGATCTCAATCAAGACAAGTATTCTTTCCTTATCTGATACCAATCTATCACACACTCGACCCCCTAAGTAGCCTTTTAATGAATGGGGTATAAATTTTCCACTTTCCTACAACTTCTCTGAGTTCCTTGAATAAGGGCACCATTTTCTTCTACTCTCGGAGAGCTTTCCAATGACTATAAACTCGTCCAAAACTGAGTTATGAGTCAAAATTTATGGGTCCATGAACTTCATGAGGTATCATTGGTCAAAGTCCATGTGTCACCCACATGGCTCCACCTCATTCGTACCATCCTACATGGCACTTACATGACCTCATTTGTCATCCTCTACTAATGACATGACCACTATAGGGGTGGTTGCATGGGAATATCTCTTGGGCCTTTGTGTGTGAAATGCCTTTGAACCCTTCAATATTCTTGTATAGGTATACAAGCTTCCTTGGAGTTCTGAAGTTCGAAGGACTCTTTCCACTCTAGAATCTATGGTGGATATTCTATCCACCATTGGATTTGATGCCTAAGATTCATTTGTTCTTAGCATGTATCTTACAATTGACAAGGGGGAGGGGTCCCACACTTAACTTTCCACCACCTAACGATGCCACATCATCATGGCATGCATGCCCTGTACAACCGATATTGGACACTACACAAATGAATTTCTTCACTTTATCACTTTAGCACTTCAACGCTTCAACGTTTAACGCACCATTTTATATCCTTGCATCTCCCAGAGTCTCATAGTTTCAAATTTATAGAACTCCCACCACGTACTCCAGCCTTAGACGCTTATGCATTTGGCCTTTACACCAACATGCCAAATATCCTGAAGCCCCAAAGTCTTGGAGTTCTGAAATATTGGAGTTTTGAAATTCCGGACTCCTAAAGTAAGACTTCGTAAAAGTGTCTATGTTGTCTCCCACTAGTTGATCGGATGGTTGAGAAAGGTTCCCAACGAACCCTTGATCAACGGTCCACAATGTCTCTAAATTAATCCCCTTGATTTGACGGTTAGAAATATTTCACCACTTCGAGATTTCATTATTTCATGTCTGTCACATGTCTTTGCCCATTTATGTCTCGATGGGTTACCTCCCTGAAAGGTCATAAAAGGGATATGACTGCTTGTTGTCAGTCAATATCATCAATTTCCCTATCCTTCCACTAGGCTTGATCTAATGGTTGAGAGAGATCCCGAAGGATCCTTAGATCTATGGATCTTGTTACTTCGTGACTTTGGCATTCAAGAGTTCTAATCGTTTAACACCTTTTCACTCCCATAGTGAGTCAATGCCGAATTTGACCGTAACATATATCAAATGGTCAAGAAATATATCAAAGATCCTTATATCTATGGCTCATGTTACTTCGCGACTGGAAAGTTGGTCAAAGTTTAACTATAGGACATATCCCATGATAATGGGTAAGAGACCGCCAGTTGTCATTCAAGCCATCCAGTTACCATTCCAATAGGTTACCTTCGATAGGAGTGAAATGTTGTGAGGTTTCAATATCCCAGAGCTCTGGACCTCTAAAGGCCCAAAGCTCAGAAGGATTATCTCCCTTTGAGTGTAGTGAAGGGTTCTAGGGTCCTATTCATATGGAACTTTGATAAGCCTCAAGGGATACACTCTTAAATATTATCCAATATTTGGTTAGTTCCACAGACTTGAACCTGCGGTCACTCGGGAAAACGGTTTGAAGGAACAACCCTTCATCTATAAAACTTGAATTCCACAATCAGGAAAAAGGTAATTTTGAGGGATCAACAGGACTAGAGTAGTCTCATGGAGTTTTTCCCGACTCTACATTTGCAGATTTGGTCCTTGGGAAATGCCTTGAGGATTTTTCAACCAACATAGTGTTTGAAGTATTATGTCCCCAAATTCAGTTAAGATCCCATTGCTAGTAGCTCTCCCTTTCTAAAAAAAGGTAGGCATACATCATCTACAAAATATGACATTCACGTTATACTTCAAATTTCCCAAGCTGCTACTCCATCAGAGCCACCATTATATCATTCAAATAAAATAACATATTTTTCCATAATCTAACTCAAGATACATATTATAACAAAGCAATCAAGACTATATGAATCTCAGAGTCACACTTATCTCAAATTGGAAATTAGTTGGAAATTGTTTAAAGGTGTGCTCTTTTCTACCCAATCATAGGAACAATTTTCTCTTTGAGTATTCCTCAACTAGACACCCTATAGCTAGACCATGATGCCATGAGATAGATGAAGCTTTTATTTTTTTCTCAGCTACATCAAGGGGCATATGTTACTCTCCTTTTTCCACATGGTCCTAGAAGTTCATTTTTCTATCCACCAAGGAAGGGAGTCTATTGTGATTTCTCGCTCAATCATTGCATATTTTTTTATTATCTTGATTAGAAAACACCATCCAATATCCCATGTACCTATAAGAATGTATATTTCTCAGTTCTCTTCAAAACCAAAGAGCCTTGCACACTCTGCCTCATATAGAATGGTCTTTCGACCCATTCATGTGTATCTTATTCCCTCTACCCATCATTTTTATGACTTTTCTTGACTTTCCCAACAAGCTTTCATGGGGCATATCAAGATGTTTTCTGACATATACTTTTCCCATCTCCTCATTTACTCTTGAGGAAGACTTCCCAACTACCAACTTGACTAGTAATTAAATTTTATGGGCTAGAAGATTGTTCTGGATCTGAGCAATTTATGTCAAGCAACGTACTAGTCTAGAAGGGTCATCTCAACCATCGATGGTTCCCCTTACCATCCCTTATCATGCATCATTATCCATACTAGCCACCTCCTTTTAACAGTTATGCCACAATTTTATATTTTTATTTTGACAACATATATATATATATATA
>JZKD02S1770284.1:295722-309100 GCA_000966675.3 Picea glauca
GAGAGAGAGAGAGAGATAATACCTTTAATAAAAAAGGTTCATTTTCTTTCCAAAATTCTCATGATGGGTATGTCCATAGTATTTTATCCAAATATAATTATATTTACAAGTTGGGAGAAACAAGGGTATTACAAGAAAGTTAGATTCATGTCTTGGAATAGTTGCACAAATAGATCAAGGAAGCGTTAGAGCATGATCAAACAGTGAAGAACATAATGAAGCAAGAAAATGAAGGAAAAACATGAAATTTTTGGCTATGAAATGAACTATTGAACTTTGGGGAGAAAATCTATGTCCCTAAGTCATCCAACCTCAAGAGGGAACTCGTGAAGGAATGTCATGATTCACCCTAGGATAGCCACCTAGGATAGAGAAGAATTATGGAGTTGTTGGAAAAAGGATACTTTTGGGAGAAGATGAAGCAATATGTGGAGGAATATGTTCATACTTGCCTTATATCTCAGTACTGTCACATCCCCACAACATGTCTTGTGAATGTGCACCTCTTGAGGATGTCTGAGACCGTGTCATTTCACTCTTGGTTTCTTGAAAACAACAAGTTTTATTCATATGTACTATGCCTATTCACCTATATCATACCCATACTCCATTCTAGGATACCGACGAGTCACACTCCTACTCTAGTGCAACTCTTGTATACTTAGAAATTTGTTAACTGCTTTAACACTTACTCATTTTTAAGCATACATACAAGAACACCAGAATCCAAGAGATCAATAGAGAAACATACAAGAGAAACATAGATATAGTGAAAGAGAAACAAACCATGCCTAACACCCAAATAAGTCTTTGTTATTGCAAAACAATTACAACATGAGGACTACCGGCTCAGTTTACAACAAGGAAGAGCCAGACAACTCGCCTCACCTCACTAAGACACTCTTACACAAATCGTTACCAACAATGTCCATCACAACCATCTCTACAACCACCTACAATGCACCTTATAGGTTCCTCTAACTACATACTTGGTGTCTCATCATTTCCTCAAACTATAGCTCTTCGTTTCCACAAACTTCCTTGATTTAGGTTATGCCTCACACATGCCTCCAACTGATGTGTGTTTCCATACTTAGCCAAAATATATCCAAGATAATTTTTCCCAACTCTATCCACCAAATCCTCATCAAGGCATCACAAGTCCTCCCAAGTGGAGTGACTTGGCTCCTTGAAGAATCTCTCCCTCTTCATCTACCTCAGAATCGCAGAACTCTCATTGTCTCTAAGTTCTGCGGAAACTTGTTTTCCTTAGTTATATGCCCCTATTCTCTTATAGGCTCTCCAAAGGTCACCATTGCATATTTTCATGTCCTTTAAGGATGTCACACCCCTTCACAAGACCATGTACAAATGACTCATTGCACCCCCTTCATGGACCCAGTCACCCAAACAAATTGTCACACCCCTTTGTGGACTTGGTGCACCCAACCTTGATATACCCCTCATGTCGGTGTGCCTCATATGTTGAACCAACTTTTCCTCTTGGGTGTGCACACCCCTTAGGTGAGTTGGGCTAACTCTCCTAATTGTGCCCCCCATTCCTTAGTTTATTTTTCTTCATTGATGGACCAACCAAGTCTTTCCCTCAATGTTTCATCAAATAATCCATCGTATGAATTGTGTCATAAGAAAACTTGGGTGGAGTCATACCTTGGCACATTGGATGCCCAAGGAATCCCAATTCTCCCCTATATGAATAATTTCATCTTCTCATTCACACTGAGCATCCTACCTACCTGATTTGAACTGTAGTGGAATTTTACACACCTGAGCTAATATCCTAAGGCCTTACATCCTCCCCCACCTCAATTCATTGTCATCCTTGGAAACATGAAAAAAATATATGATCTCCAATTATCTTCATAACTTATGCCTCCTCTACCACTAAGTCTACCATAAAACCAAAGTTTCATGTCAATCAGAAACCTTAAAATTCTATCAAAGTGGAAACCCCAAGTTTCCAACTCACACAAAAATCATCCACAATCTATGCAACCATCCACAATGACCTCTTCCCAAAGTTGTGTGCAACCAAACTATCTTCTACAATGGAAATTTGTCTCATTTTGAACTCTGTCTACAATGTCTAAGCTTCCACTGTCCCATTTCGACGATAACTCTCCATTTTGTTCTTGATGTTGCCTCAAATTTGTCTGCAACCTCAACTGAAACCTTAAAAATTTCTAAGTGTTGAACTTCTATGATCTTGTTTCTCCTCTGATGCTTCATTGAAACTATGTCACGTCTCCGAATAGTTCTATCTGCCATGGACTGGATTGATTGAGTAGCTAATCTGACTTTCATTCCCAACTTATGAGAATGTACTTCCTCATACTTGAAATTAGTCTTTTATGTCTGCATCTTTGTCACTCCATCCAACTATGAACACTAAGGAAAATGTCCATCCTTACCTCATTGCTACCATCGTGCGATCTTAGTCAAGGAGATCCTCCTCAATGTCTAAGTGTTGCACTCCAAACCTACCAGTGTGTTTGTACTTTGAATTCCTTCCAGAATTTGATCCATCTATGCAATGATCTCAGAGCAAGGAAATGCCACCCCTCACATTGTTGGACTATGAATTTACCCCGAAATAAAGTCATCTACATAGGAGACTTGGCTCCATTTTCCACCTCATGGAAAATTATCCAATCTTCCCCAACAACTATGCTTCAAAACTATCTTTTCCTCAGTACTCCATCACCCAACCATGTTGTTGTGTCTATCTCTCTATGATTTTGAATGGTCAGTATTCACCCTAAACCTTGCTCCCCCAAAGAAGGATAAATTTCCATGTCCAAGTACTCTCTTCATGTTTCAATCTAACTATCTGCACAATCATAAAAAACTATGGAAAGTCCTCAACTCTCCTCCTTTTGTCAGGTCACCTTAATGAAACTCAACATTTGTGATGAGTGTGTCCAACATTCCTACACTCTTCAAACATACCAAATGAATTGTCCAAAACACTCCAAGTAGAATGAGCCACCTCAAATAAATTCCATGCCTTAGGCACATCCTAACCAATACACTGTCAACCTCAACCAATGACCCCCTCTAAATATTTGTACGATCACACAATCATTCGTAAGTCACCAAAGTGTGCTCTTACTCATCGAGTGTCCCATACTAAAGGAAATAAAACACCACTCAAGTCACGTGGTATGCATTCTTCCCTTTCAGATTCACTAACTATGCATTCTTGGTCGACTCCTTTGATGACTCCATATGTCTCTTGGAATGAACTACCTTGCACCTCCTACAAGCATACAAAATTTGGTACTATCATCACAACTTTTCAAGTGACCAACTAACTCAAAAAATATGGCTAAGGCACCAAGAAGCAAGGTACCTCACCCATCCTCTCAACTCTTCACATACAAAATTCACTATCCACTTCAACACAACGATGTGTCCAACACACTTCATCAAAGTGTAAGGAAACTTACTCAATCCACCTCCATGATTGCATACAAATCTTCCCAATTCCACCAAAGGACTCATCCAAGAAGTTCGTCCTAATATCTCTACACATTTTACCAACCAAGGTGTCCCAAAATGATGCAAGAATTATTTGAATCTATGCACCACTTAAGTCACCCTCAAGTCTGTCAGATCTCACCATGAAAACAAAATGCACTTGAACCACCATGTCATCTAACTTCCCTTCAAAGAACTCATTACAACACTTGGAAAATGCAAGAACTCAATGCAACCATACCTTTCTCAATGAAATTCTATGTTGCAACCATTTTATAAGTCAATTGTCTTGGGCCTTCTCTTTCCCAAGCAACCAACTCTCTGCATGAACTCACCTCAACCATTGTCCACTATGATACAAGCCTGAGTCCATCCATCCACTTCAAAAGTCCGTCTAAGTCCCAAATTTTTCATGCAACTGATCGAACTCATATCCAATGTCTTACCATCTATGCACCTTGACTTCTTCCACTTTGAGGAACCATGCATCCACCACCCCACCGTCAAGTCATATTATTTCTAACCGGCTATCATAACTTTGTAAAGAGATACCTCATCCAAAGGTTGCAACCCAAAAAACCCACCTCAACTCAACTATTGTTCTTGATGATGGATGGCACAAAGATGTCATGATGGAAATGTGCAAAACCAACTTCCTATTGCAGAACATCTCTAGGTATCCCCAGGTTGTCCAATGCACCCCAGTTCTTCACCTCGCTACAACCCAAAACTTCTCCCATTCACAATCACTTATGTAAACACCCTTTATGTTTCACTTCTGTGATCACTTATGAAGTTATCTTTGTGACAAGTCGTGCAATGAATCCCGCATTAATATTCCATGTACAAGTGCTCAGTTCACCCAAAAAACTCTTTGTCTAGTCTCTCCAAGGTGTACACAACAAGTTTCAACACTGAATTCTATCATGAATCAAACCAACTGAGTTTGCTTCTCTAATAAATTATGTGAAAAGTTATTTCATTAACTCTGCGACCAATTTTCAAATCACCCACCCTGTCTAAGTGCTTCGTTTCACCACACACTATGCTTTCATCCTACACAAGTTTCACTCCTAACTCAACTTCCCATCATAGCATCAAACAAACCTCTTTTTTAAGTCCGATGCAAAGTTTTTGATGAACAATTTCATTTCACAAAGTCGTTCACCAAATGTGTGAATGTTCCAACTGAATGAACTTTGCAACAAATTTCCTTCTCAACAAGTGCACCCTATCCACTATCACAATCGCGGTAGTAGAGTTTGCTTCAATCTCTGATACCATCTTCCATGTCCCCAAAATGTTCATTTTAATCATTCACCTCCTGAGGACATGCGACACCATGACATTTCATGTTTGGATTCTTGGAAACACCAAGGTTACTTCATCTGAACTACGCCTCTTCACACAAAGCATACCCATACTCTATTCTAGGATACCAGTGAGTCACACTCCTACTCTAGTGTAACTCTTATATACTTATACATTCGTTAACTTCTTTAACACTTATCCATTTTTAATCATGCATCTAAGAACATGACAAGGCAAGAGATCAACAAAAAAATAGACAAGATAAACATAGATAGAGTGTGGGAAACACAAACCATGCCTAACATGATCTGTCTTTGTTATTGCAAAACAATTACAACATGAGCACTATCGACTCAATTCATAATAGGGAAGAGTAAAAAAATATCATCACCTCATGAAGACACTCATACACATATTGTCATCAAGACTCTTTGTCGCAACCCTCTTCGCATCCACCTATAGTGCACCTCAAACGTGCCTCCAACTACAGAATTTTTGTCTCTTCATTTCTGCAAACTCTACCTCTTTGTTTTTGCATACTTCCCTAATTTTGGTTCTACCTAAAACATGCCTCTAATTGAACTTCATTTATATACTTAGCCAAATTCTATCCAAGAAAATTTTTCCCAACTCTATCCACTGAATCCTCCTTAAGTCTACAAAATCCATCCAAAGTGGAGTGACTTGGATCCTTGAGGGAGCTTTCCCTCTTTGTCTTCCTCATAATCGTAGAGATCTCTTTGTCTCCAAGTTCTACCAAAAATTTCCTTCCTTCATTTTGCAACATTGTTCTCTTATAGGCTCTCCAAAGGTCACCATAATGAACCATTGTGTCCTTTGGAGGTTTGACATCCCTCTATGAACACATGTCCAAATGAATCACCACACCCCTTCATGGACCCAGTCATCTAAAAAAATCATCACACCCCTTTGTGGACCCATCATTCCCAACCTTGGTATGACCCTCATGTCGATGTGCCCCATTTGTCGAACTAGCTCATCCTCTTGGGTGCACGTGCCCCTTAGGTGAGTTGGGTTGAATATCCTAAGTGCATCCCCCATGCCTTATCCAATTTTCCTATTTTGATAGATCACCCAAGTCTTATCCTCAACTCATTGTCAAACCATCAATCGTTTGACTTGCGTTGCAAGGAAACTTAGGTGGAGTCCTCCCTTGGAACATCACTTTCCCAAGGAACCCCAAATCTCCCTTATATGAATAATTTCATCTACTCATTTGCACATAGGGTCCTTGTTTCCCAATTTGGAATATAGTGGAAGTGCATGCCCCTGGGCTAAGCTCCCAAGGTCTTACAAGTAGTATAATATGGACTCTAGAATGAGACCAAGGATGTTGCAAACTTTACCAATTCTGCAGAGACCATGGATGAGTGTCTCGGTGGAATTCATCACACAGCTTCTGATGGTGCAAGGATAAAATGAAATATTGGTCATGGTTTATTGATTCTCCAAGTATGTCATCTTTGTTGTGACAAATATTCCTTCTAGCATTGAATAAGTTGCAAAGTTGTTTTTCAAACACATAGTGAAGTATTGAGGTGTTCAGTTGAACATTGTTTTAGAAATGGATGTAAGGTTCACAAGTATGCTTTGGAAAACATTTTTAAATATTGCAAGAATGAAGTTGTTTAATACTTCATCCTACCATCCATAGAAATATGGGCAGAATGAAAACATCGACGCACTTCTGGAGGACTACTTGCAACACTATATACAGGAAGATCATATGAATTGGCTTGACTTGTTGGATGTTTCCCAATTCATCTATAACTTGAGAAAGAGTTCAACAATGGGCTACAGTCCATTCGATTTGACAAATGAACAAAAACCCACAACTCCTCATTTTGTGACATAGGGTTACTATGGGATGAATCCATCAACAATGGATTTCATTAAGAGTTTGTAGGATTGGTTGGATATAGCTTGCACATACTTGACTAACACATCAGATAGAATGAATTATTTGACAGATCCCATTAGGAGTGATGTATAATTCCAAGTAGGAGAGTTTTTATTACTCAAGCTGAGCATAGATCAGTTCCCACCATCGAAAGGGATGGCTCCATCTCTTGTGTGGAGGTATCAGGGACCATTCAAAGTTCTTGAGAAGATTGGAAACATCACCTACATATTGGAATTGTCAGTTCACATGTGACACTTTCATCCTGTCTTCCATGTTAACTATTTGAATTCATGCTAGAGGGACTAGAATGACCCAAGTCGAGTTGAGCCATCTAGGGCATTGAACATGGTTGTATATAAGCCAAAGTTAGAGGAAGATAATATTTTGGTGCATTGCATCCTAGGATGAGGCAAGGGTCAAGTGCATGAGCACTTCATCCAGTAGAAGGACAATCCCAATGAAGATAACAACAAGGAGAGGTATGAGTCCTTGTGGAAGTATCAGGACATGATTCGTGAGTTTGACATAGGTCACTATATATCGCAAGTGGTACAAAATTTTCTAGTACAAAAACATTTTTAGTGGGGAAGCATGTAAGGCCTCTCGGGACACCCACTGAGCACATGTGCTACTTGGGTAGATTCAGTGATGCACAGACAAAGAGAATAAGGAGGAAAAAATTAGTGGGCGAATGAAGATCTTTTGGTGTGGGTAGGGTCACCTTGGGGAACGATAGTTGAATGCATACCCAAGAGGGAACACACCCTTATTCCCTTACAATGAATGAAGAAGACATGTTTTTCATTAAGGAAAGGGTGAGGAAACTTGGGATCAGAGACAAGGAGTGAAATCGACTTCCCTTAGCAGCATGGGTGGGCTAGATAGACTGAATGACTCCATCGACACATTCATAAAGTCACAATTATTGGCATAAAGGAGAGCACGTGACAAGAGGAATGTGCCCAAGGATGGGGCACATTGATCTAAGAAATGAACGATTGATGGGAGCACGAGATTATATGGGTGCCCTAGGTCCATGGAGGAGTGCAAACATCTGTTGAGTATAGTGATTCGCAAAGGGGAACAATGGACCAAAGAGACACAAAATTTATCACAAGTGACTCTTGGAGTACATATAAGAGCAAGGTAACACAACCAAATGAATACAAGAAAAACCAAAAAAGGAAAGAGATGGAGCTCTATGGTTGGGTGCATTGGAGGGGTGCACCTCAGGATGAGGCAAGGAAGAACAATAAAGGGGATTCTTGGTGTGATGAAATAACAGGTCTAGATGGTTCTGATATGTAAGGAAGAGTCACGAGACTCTTCCCATCTTTTCAACTGGGACAATAGCACCCTCTTTGTAAAGATTTATTTATGTTAATAAACAAATATAGGCATTAGGCACCATTGGTGTCGCCCACACACTATATATATATATATCTTGTGTTTCACATGTTTCTTGTTGTATGATCAATTTTATAAGTGTTAAACAAAGTTAAAAAATGCCTAATTATACAACTAAGTTTCATAGAGTAAGGATGTAACTTGCCACAACCTAGAACATAGTATGGGCATTATTTAGGTGAAGAGGTGTAGTTCGGGTAAAGTATCCTTAGTTGAGCCAAGCTTCCAAGAGAGAACCACCATGGTGTTACACATCAACAAGATTCCAAGTTTGGACTTCGACATGACTCTTTGGGGAATGATAACTTGAATGATGAGTTTGAATCATTTTCAAGTGAAACAATACCCCACCAAATGTTTGTCAATGACTAACAAAATTTCAAAATACGAAATTACAATAACTAAAACATTCAGGAACATTACAATTTGTGAATAACAATGCATATTTACCATCAAGTTTCCTTCACATGTTGGATAAGCATATGTATAAATTAAAATACATAATAAATTACCATAATTGGATGAAATTGAATTATTAAGTACTTGTGCCACTAGTCAAATCTCTTTCCTTACTTATCGAACACTTGCAACAACCTTTCCAATGATACGTCAACTTCGTCGAATGTTGTGTCAACTTCGTGTCATCTTCATGGAATATTTCCAACTATCAAAAAGGCTCATCAGATACCACTCTACCAATGCAAAAGGGTACATTTTTTCCCCCTGCCACCCTCTAGAGCCAGAATGGGATTGTATAGAACCAACCTCTAGCTCAATATTTGGTGTGCATGCTCGCAAGCATTGAGTTTCCCACCTCCAAGGATACACAAAATTCCAACTCACAAATAGGACTACTCACAGGTCAAATGTTCTTTATGATGGCCATCCAATAATAGAGAAAATATTTTCATCTTTCTATTGTCCCAAGACCTTTTTTTTTATAACCTCCCCCCAGTGCACATGAAATTATCAAATAAAATAAAATAAAATGATTTCCCTCACCCATTTTCTTACTTTCCTAAAATTACGCTTGGATGTTTCTTAGTTTTTATTCAACATTCCCTAGATTTTTTTACTTCTATATTTTCTCCTAGATGATTCTTATCTTTTCTTGACTCTTAGATTTTTTTTTCTAGATGTTCCCTAGCTTTTATTGACTCTTAGATTGTCTCCTAAATGTTTCCCAAATTTTCATGTCCCTTATATTTTTATCCTCCACCTTTCATTTCATCAATTTTTTCATGCATTTGAAATTTCCCATTGATTAATTTTCTAAAATCAAACATGCACAAATTTGTAAATCAACTCATTTCCTAGTTATTTTTTCAAGTTAATTTTCACTTTACCCAAGATTAATAAGTAGTCATATTTTGTCTCTTCTCCTAGTTTACTCTTTTATAAGTGCATAGTATATTTTAACATTTTTACTAGATGATAATCTCTAAGAACATTTACTTGTACCCAACCCTTAGATTATGTATTAATTTTACTTTTACATAGTTGTACCTAATTTTATCAGAATGATAAGGGTGACATGAACACCATGCCCTTCAGGACGTACCTGCATCCTTCAAGGGTGCCATGCATCATGCCCTTCAAGTATTTGACCTTGAGCATTGGGAAGAGTGATGCAACTATAGAGACCTTGTTAACTCCAATTGTTGCCCCTATTTTTGAGACTATTGGACACTGAGGAATAAGGCCTTCACCTTATTGTGTGCCCATAAGGTTATCCTTGTGAGTGACCGAGTTTGTGGCCTTACACTATTCAACTCAGACCATGGTGGGATTGCTAGTAGGTGGAATAAGGGACATTGTTCCACCTTTCTCCATAGTACTGGTCTGGATCTATACAACCACGTTACTCCTATCTGAGTCAGATCAACAAGCATGATCCTTACTCTTGCATCCACTATGCATTTTCTCGTCATCATTATCATAAGTCAATTCAATCACATAAAGAAAAATAATAAAATAAGAACTACTCCCTAACTCAATCTAGAGTCCCAAAGCCCTGTTGACAATATCCACGTCAACATATCATTAAGTTCCAAGTACACTCAACAAAATTGTTAATAACATCATCAATAATTATAATCAATGTCATGTAAATGATTCATCAACATCTCATGTAATCAATCCAACCATTTTCATATTTTAATTTAAGTAATCTACTAAAATAGAGTCTAAATGTCATCATAGAATTTATTAATTGGGTTGTTTGTGAGAGAACACCCTCAATATCCAACAAAGGTTTAAAATACAACATTTTCACATCTCAGGATTAAAACTATGCACTTTGCACCTTTAGGGGAAATTTCTAGTTAATTATTCTAACACCTTCATGTCCTTGTAATAGTTAAAATTTTGTTTGTAAGGTAGGTTTCCTTTTTATTCACGACTCTTTCCCTTTGATTGAAAAAATATATTTTATTGTCGGATTTTTACGTAACACTATTTACAATGATAAATATAATTAAATGTTATGACATATTTATGTGCTTGTAATGGTTAAAATATTGTTAGTAGGGGAGGTTTCCTTTTTATTTATGACTCTTTCCCTTTGATTATAATAAGAGTTTTTTTTATGGGTCAAAAGGGTTTTTCACAGTAGTATTCTTGGAATCCGAGGAGTGAGACAAAGTGTTCTAGGAAAGAACTTATTTCTTCAACTCAGCAGGCTTGCATTTGATATTTTGGACTGAGAGGTTTTATCTTGAGAAAGAAGACTTTATAATGGCCCCAGTCTAGATCGAGATGTACTCCTTTCCCATGGATTTCTAGGAACCTGAGATCCTATAGGGTATTGGCAACATTATAGGTTCCTTTTTCAAAATATCATAAGTTACAAAGGTGGCAAGATATATATCCTGCACTAGAATTTGTGTTTATATGATTGTTGTGGGTGCACTCCTAGAATCGATAGTAGTATCATACTAGGATGAAGAATGGACCCAATCCTTAGAATATGAGCATATCCCCTTTAGATGCAAGAAGTGTCATGTTCATGGCCATGTATTTATAGAGTCCCCCCTAAATTTTCCTAATCTAGTAAATAAACCAAAAGAAGAGACAAATTCCAAAATATTTATTAAGATCCCAAACAAAAGAAAGGTAGGAAGACAACCTATGAAAAAAACAGCAAAAGGATTGGCCAAGAAACCAACTAATAGATTTCATATCCTAGAGGACAACCTAGTGAAAACCCTAGATAAGTAGAGTTGAAGAACCAAAACAATGAGACCAAGAAAGGCATGGAAACAAGGGATGACTTACCCAAGAGATGTAAGATAGAAGTTGAACTAGGGAAGGATGAGAAAGTAGGGGATGAATAAGATATGAAGGAAAAATAGTGCTTGGGATCAAACTCAAAGGAGGAATCTGATCCATACATTTCCCAAGACATGGACCTCGAGGAAATTGCAGTGGATTTTCCCATTCTACGAGACACCCATGGAGATCAAAATATTAACAATATCACAATATCTCAATTATGGAAGCTGCAACGAGACATTATCAAAGGAAAAGAGGTAGGAAATTGTAAAGGGATGAAATCAATAGCCTCTCAAAATATGGGAATCAAGACCAATTCCATTAATACATAGATATATATCCCCATAGAAGAGAAAAACAAGGGGAGGAAACCCCATATAAAAATATAGAAGAAATAGGTGCCTTAATGATTGATTATGGAAAAGTGGTTTGTGTCCCGAACAACTTCTTCCCATCCCCCCAAAAATGTTGAATATGAATATTACATCCTAGAACATAAGATGTAGGAATTCCCCATCAAAATAAAGAATGTTAAAGAAAAGAATATCTTGAGAGAAGGAAAATATAGTGATGATCCAAGAAACTAAGTGTGATGTAAAAAACATGAAAATAATTACTCAGACAATTTGGCTAGGTTGTGAGGCCAAATGGATCCAAAATACTTAGACATGGAGGACCACGTGGACCATAGGACCATGACCTTAAAATTCAATATCAAAAGTTCATGGGAAGAGGGATATATTACGAATGCTTATGGCACACAATCCCCCAATATCAAGAGGAGCTTCCTGGACACAATAAATTATTTAGGATCAAACTTGCAACACCAAAGTTGGTTAATAGGGGGAGAATTCAATATGATCAAAACCCCACTCTACTAGAAAAGAAGGAAGGTATAGACAAGCTCGACCTTGAGAGAATTTCATTTGGATAACTCATAGAAAATATAATATTAGTTGATATCCCTACAAGGAGTGGCATATTCACCTGGAATAATAAAATGGGAAATGATCATAGGATCATAATTCACCTTAATGGGTTCTTGATATTTAATACCTGATTTTATTCTAAGTAGGCCCTATCAGCCAATATCCTTTCCATATTATGGCTCATACCACTAGCCCATAGTCCTGGAATGGAAACAAGTTTGGAAGAAAGGGATGATTATGTTTCGGTTTGAGAAATTATGGTTGGATAATCATGTCTTCCTCTCAAGCCTAATTGTTTGGTGGAGAGACCCGAAATATCTGCATGGAAAAAAAATGTTCTAATTCCAACAAAGACTCAAGTATGTCTAGATGTGCATTATAAAATGGAACAAGGAATTATTTGGAAATATGACGCAGGTGATGCGCCACCCAGGGCACGTCCGTTCTCTCGGGATCTTCTTTCTCCACGACCCGAAGAACTCAATTGTTCTTCTATTTCCCTATCGGGAAATATACACCCACAATTTCTCTTCTCTCGCACGATCCCCCTTCCTTAACTTCTCGGAGGATCAGAACTTGTAGCTTCGCAAGTTCAAAGGTCAGCGGTCGGGTGTGAATCTTACGAGTCCTCGAGCACCGATATGACTCAATCCTGACATCACCCTTCTCCTATCGCGACTTCACGACTCACTATATTAAGCACTTGATTTTCCAACTCTCGACACCCGATGTGCCGAAATGTCAAATGCACACATGAGTTGACTTTTCAACGGTTCCTTATCTCGCCGAGACTTCGAACTTCACAGGATCGTGAATCCTGATGCCAATACTTCGTGACTTCTCACAGCAAGATCCCGAGGGCTTCTATTAAGCCCTAATATTGGCTCATTTCCCCTTAATTGGGGCATATTAGATTAATAATGCTATTTTATTTATGTTGGCTTTAGGCCATTAGTTGTAATTTAGATTAGTAATATTATTTTAATTATGTCGGCTTTAGGCCATTATTTGTAATTATACCTCCTAGTCTCCT
>JZKD02S1770284.1:316395-343806 GCA_000966675.3 Picea glauca
TTTAAGTGGGGTAAAAGGAGGTTGCCCCCTTGAAGAGGCTTATTATCTGATATTATCTCTTTTTCAAGGCGTTGAGTACTTTTCCTGAGGTTTTTATATGCTATATTGATGTTTGATTCTTAACATCTTCGTGCCACCTGTATTCCACTCGCTGGCTTCGCTATGGCCCACACTATCCTCCAACAGTCGAAATATCGCTTATCGCAATATCGCGATCTTCGTGGCCAAGTCCTTGAGTCTTTTATCACGAGACCCCGAGACATGATCCCACATGCAGATCCGATGGTTCTCCTGCGGCCTAGATCCAACGGCTATTCTTCTTCTTTCTCCTCGTGCCTTTGTGACTTGGGGTACCCAATACTTGGGCACCCACCCTGTGAACTCCCGAGTTCGTGAGATCTCTCGATCTCTGCCACCTGTCCTCCTCAGATGGACGACTCTTATTCCTCTCCCCACTTCGTTGTTTCTAGTGTCCTTGCACCTCGCGACTCTTGACACCAAGCTCTCAGCCCTTCTACCCACGAAATCCCGACATGAAAAATGTCGACAACTTTTGGATTATCGCCATCTGTCTAGACAATTGGATGGCTCAAATCAATCCTCACAAATTCGAGACTTTTGCTCCTGATTTCCTGACTCCTCGACTTCGAGAACTCTAATATCCCGAGTGCCGATATCTCGCTACAATGTCAACTAGGCCCCACCAAATGTAGCTCTCGCCTTTTTTCCACTCGTGAAGTCGAATGACTTCCTCTTCCAACCTCCGATGCCCGAGTCCCCGATGAGGGTAATCTTGTGACATGCGTCCGCTCCCAAATGAATGGTCCAGATCAAGTCTCGCTAATTCAGGGTTTCTGATGTCGAGGGACTCTCCTCACGTCCTTGATATCCCTAATATCTCGAGTGCCGATGCCTTTCAGGATTCTCACTCTCCTGTTTGCAAAGTTAAACCTTGTGCAGCTCCCAACCGATCTGACGGCTGTCAGGTATTACACTCTAGATCTGACGGCTCAGATCCATCCTTCCTCCTGTGCGCTCCTCCAGCTACTCCCTGGATGAGAAAACCAACGGTCGAAGTTCTATCGGCTGATCCAATGGTTGATGTTGCTCCTCCCGAGCTTTGCGCTCTTTCTTCTTGCACTTGGAAGAATTCCAATTTTCCCCAAGGCCTCAACCTTTGTCTGCTTTCTTCTCTGTGAACTCCCAAACCTTGAACTTCGCCGCGCATATGAAAACGCTGCCCCTCCTGAGCTTCTATTCCTGATTCTTCAAGGGATTCTCTTACTCCTGCACTCCTTGCAGAGTCCTTCTAGGTGTTCAACAACCCAATGAAGATCCTTCAGCAGACTCTTCTTCCAAATCATAGAACTCCAAGAATTCTTTTCTCTTCTGTGCCTAAATGCACAAAGTCTCAATGCCCTCCTGGCAGAGTGTCTTTTCTCAGAACTTCCAGTAGTTCTGTCCTCCTATGCACTTATGCACTTGCTCAATGCCTACCTGGCAAAGCTCTCAAATTCCTCAATGATTCTGTTTTCTTTTAAACTCATAGCATAGTTCCTTTTTTTGTGCACTCCTTGCACTAGCTAATTTCCCACCTGGCAGAGCTTCACAGAAATCCTCAGAGATTCTTTTTTCTCCTTCAAACTCTGAACAAAGTTCTTCTTCAGCACCACTGTGCATATGCTCGATGCCCACCTGGCAGAGCTCCACATAACTTACAACAAATTTTTGTCTGCAACTGTGTTTCAGCTACACATCCTTGCCTCCTGAGGTGTTCAGTAACCTCAAAGGTCTTCCTCCTAAGTTGTTTACTTTAGTCCTGTGGCTCAATATGCCTTTGTCTGACCCCGCAATGTTTAGAAGTGCATCCCCTGTGCATGGCTATCAGAACTCTCAACGTTCTGCTACACCCTCCTGGTGTGAAGCCTCAAAGACCTTCAACCTGAAATCAAATGAACTCCTACAGAATGCATCCACATAACATACATTCACAGCATATCCAAAGAACACACACAGACATGCATATAAGACAGAACTCATGCAGGAAAAATTGTTGTTTGTATAAAAAAATGGCGAAATGCCTGTATCTTTACAATGGTGTTCCTGAGCTCTCTCTGGCTCTTCTCTTCTCTACCATCTTATCTCTTCACTAACTCAAAATGAGATCTCAACTTTTCTTTTTACCTGAGGGGCTCATCGATCGCTTCCCTCTAGGTCTACCTACTCTAATAAATTACAATAAATGGTTGTCTAGTCCAGCATCTGGATCTAGATCTCAGTCGATCTAGCATTAAAGATGATCCTATATAATGCCTGCACAAAGGCACCGCTTCCATGGCTCACCAGCCTAAAACATTTAATTACATCCAATTCAAATTTGAATGAGGCTGCGCCTCTCTTAAATGTGCGGTTTGAATTCACTGGCATGGCTGGCTGGCTGGCTGACTGACGTGGAGAGATGCTCCTGCATCAAAATATCTTTGAAGAAAATAAAAAACTAGAACAAGAAATGGAAGAGATAGAAAAAAAGGGGTTCAAGGGATTCAATCATAGGACCTCGGGACTAGGGAGGAGGAAATAAGATAGAGCTTTTCAAAAGATAATTTTACGAGGAGTTGTTGTGGAAGAAGAAATCCATAATCCATTGGCTCAAAGAATGGGACAAGAATACTAATATGTTCCATAATTACTTAATCCAAAGAAGGAGTTCAAATATAATAGTCTATATCATAGTCCACGATGGTAGCATCAAGGAGAAAAAGGAGGACATTGAGGAAGAACTCATGAATTATTATAGACATCTCCTCTCAGAACCTTATGTACATAGGTAGGAAGCTATATCCAAATTTGTTGAGGCTAGCCCCAGGATGGTTTCTCCTTAGAAAAACTAGATCCTGATAAGGCCAACTTCCATAGAGGAAGTAGAAGGGATTTTTAAAAGCATGGCCTAGGCAAAATCCCCTAGGCTGGATGGTTTCACTATTGATTTCTTCCAAGAATGATGGAAAATTTTTGTAACCGAAATATGGAAAGTGTTAGAGGAATCATGTATCTCTATGTCCATTCTTTAGGCATTTAATGCCACCTTCAACACAGTAATCCACAAGATCAAAGGAGACAACATTGAAGATACTTTCAGACCCATATCCTTATGCAATGTGATTTATGAGATTGTTTTTAAATTGATTTCTTCTAGGATTAAGCCTCTACTCCCAAACATCATTTCACAGGAGCAAGGCGAGTTTGTGGAAGGCAGGAAAATCCTAGATGGGATTGTTGTTTAGCATGAGGAAATCCATTCCCTCAAAAAGTAACAAAAAAAATTGGCATGATGATGAAACTAGATATGTCTAAAGCCTACTATAGAATGAATTGGAACTTCCTAAGGAATATTCTTATTGCCTTTGGATTTGGAGGGGAGTGGGTTGATTGGTTTTTGAACCTCGTTTCCTCTAGTTTCTTCTCTATACCAGTAAATGGATATCCCTTGAAAACCCTCAACCCTTCTAGGGGGCCCTTCCAAGGTGATCCCCTGTCACCCTTCATGTACATCATACTAGCTGAAGGTCACGGTCCCAAACTATCCCTAGCCAAAAGGAAAGGAGATATTAAATGTAACATATTGCATTCTAAAGAGGAGTTCATGTCCTAGCTCTAGTTTGTGGATGATATGTCATTGATGGGCTTACCTACGGTGAAAGAAGCTCTAGCATTCAGAAGAAAATTAGAGGTATTTAACTTGGCATTGGGCACCATTATCAACTAGGAAAATCCCAGATTTTATTCTTTAGCACAAACCTCATGATCCAGAGACACCTAGATACCCTGCTAGGATTTCAAACTTCCTCCCTCCTAACCAAATACCTAGGATCCCCTCTCCTCTCCAGGTCCCTCCATAATTCTTCCTCGGATGAAATCATCACCAAATTAGAATACAAACTTAATATTCAGACCCTTCATTTTATTTCTCTACCAGGTAGATTCCTCCTACTCAATTCCATCCTCTTGACCCTCCCCTTGTACCTCTTTTTGCTACTAGATTCCCCATGAAATTTCTCAAGAAGATCTGAAAGTTGCATCACAAGTTTCTATGGGGAGGGACGATGAAGGAAAATAAATGCGTGTTGGTGGCATGGGAAAACCTCTCCAAACCCAAGCAAAAAGGATGAATTGGCCTTAGGCAACCTCAAGCCATAAGCAAACCCATGGAAGTGAAATTATTGTGGATATGGGTGAAATCCCCCAATGCCCTATTGGAAAAAATTTGGAGAGATAAGTATGTCCCTCTAAACTATCAGAAGGATGCTATTAGAACAGTAGGTGATAGGCCCAATTCCTTGATCTTGAACAACACCTAGTGCAATCGTACCTTGGTGCAAAAACACTATTTTTTGGAAACACATAATGGATGCTCAACCCTCTTCTGGGGTGATGCTTGGGACCAACTCCCTGACTTGGGGAATGTGGAGAAAATTTGTATCTTGTGTTAGACTATGGAGTGATTAGGATGGCTGCAGGTGCACCAATAGTTTCAAGGAATTCAAGACCATACAATACCCTTAGTAATAATACATAAACCCTTAGATGAGTGGCATGTTAAATGGGTGGGGCATACAAGAAATTTGGTTGCGAAGGTTCTGCTAGAACCTTAGGTGGAGATACCGGAAGGAGAAGACATCATAAGATGGGAAAGAAATGGGGATGGTAACTTCGGAGTGAAAGAGGAATATATATAAATGAGATGATTAGGGGAGTTACAAAGGTGACCCTTATGGGCTAAAATATGGAATGCAACTTCCTAGAAAATAATATCAAGCTTTTTATGGTTGGTGGCAACCATAAAGATCCTAACATGGGAACACCTCCTTCATAGAGGATTTGGGGGTCCTTTCAGATGAATTCTATGTTTGGAAGCTGGGGAAACCATGGATCACCTGCTAGGCTCCTGCAGGTTCACTGGCCAGTTATGGGACCAAGGCATGACACTCTTCAAAAAGAAATATTTAAGAAACTAGAACATACCATAAGTTATATAATACTAGAGTAACAACCCATACATCAACCTTATTCAAAATAGATCATGGGAAACCTTCCCCCTAATGTGTAATTTTTGGAAAGAACAAAATAAAATAATTTTCAAAAGAAAATAACATACTAGGGCCCAATTATCGAAAACCATCATCTCCAATGTGAAGGATTCCATCGTAGTAGCTCCCTAGTCTCTCCAACACCTTAAAATCGAAGGGGCTGAGGTACACATATTTAAAAGTTGGAATTTTGACTCTTGTTCTAAGCCAAATAAGTTAGGGAAGAACCTATCTCGGGTTCGCATCAGAGACCACTAGGTTCCCCCGAAGGAGGGGTTCATAAAATTAAAATTTGATGATGGATTGAAGGGTAAACCCAAGGGATGTAGGAGTGAGAGGTGTATTTAGGGACCATAGGGAAGAGGTAATTCTATTTTATGCGGTGAACTTTGGATTTTCAACCAATAATTCAACGGAACTAGGAGGCCTCCTTCATGAAAAAGTGATTGCTTAGAAGTATGGGTTTCAGGCCCTTGAGGTAGAATGGGATTCATAGGTGCTTATCATGGAATTAAAGACAATTATGAACGGGGTTTAGATCGACAAGGTTTTTCAACATTGGTGGTTGATTCATGGGCTATCATAACTTGGGAATATGGTGAAGGAATTGGAAACCATAATTCTAGAGGTCGTTCACACGGAAGAAAATTCAGTGGCAGACTGCATGGAAAATACATATGTCATGATGCATGACTGACATTGTCTCTGTTGAATGGGGCACCCACTTCCTAAAGGGGTGGGCGATCGATTAGATAAGTGCTTCTAGGTAGACCTTGCCTAGTGGATGAACAGAATAGAGGAAGGGACATTGTCAACCTAGATTAATAGTTTGTGACCCGAGATGGGAAAGGATGATGGGTGGCCCATAAATATTATGCATGGAGGAAATGATGGTATATCACTTCCTACTAGATATAAAAGGCCTTAGAGGTAGGGGATGGGAAAACCTTTGCGAGGTAAATTTCATCATGTTTATGCAAGTGAGAAGTGATCCTTCCCTCAAGAGAGGTATGAAGCAATTAAATTCAACCAAGGAGAATGATTATCTTCAAGATGGAATTAGCCAAGGTGAGGTAAGGCCAAAGTTAATGGGATCACAGAAGTTCATGATCATCATGGTGAAATCTATGATTCTTGGGTCAGATATGTACCATCACAATCACAAGTACTAACCCAAGCATAATTATGATGAAGTGAGAACCGATAAAAGAGGTAGAGGTCTATTTGACTCATAGTATCGTGGCTCATGTTAAGCCCCCACCCATTTCCCCCCTTTATTCTCTATGTGCTTAAGCTTATAAACAACAGTAGGTCGATGATGGTTTTCCATTGGCAGAAGAAGACAAAGAACCACTTTGTGGGATTCCATGACAAGGAAGCTTGGTTGAATCTTGGTTCTAGGATTTGTGCTCGGCATAGGATATTTAGTTCCTTAAAGACATATAGAGCCTAGTAAAAAAACATCACAAGATAAACTCGGAGAAAGAAATTATAGAGGAAGAAATGAATTGGGTACCAGACCTGGTGCATTCTAGAACCTAGAACACGCACTATTTCAGTATGATGGAATCTTATTAGATGGTGAAGGCCTTGGTTGGTCAGGATCTTAGTAAGATCAAGCGTGACCATTGTGACCTTCTCAATTCCATTCATCTTCTGGAGAGTAAATTCGAACTTTGTTGTTGGTCACAGAATGGGATAAAGTTGCATGTCACCCAAGTTGGAAAAAAATAAGAGTAGTAAGAGAAGGGCTTAGTTGATTTAAGCCCGTCAGGCTCGTTCAATTTCCCTATCGTGGTGGATGATGGCTAGGATGAGTGAACTCATATATTTCGGGAGAGCATGCCGATTCCCAGCTGCGGCCTCCGAGCAAAGGATGAATCAAGGTACCATGCAAAGGACTCCCACTTCTCTAGTCTCTAATCATGTTCAAGGTTTGGTGCAAATTTTGTCTAGATAGTTGATTTTTCCATGTTTTGTTCAAATTTTTGTCTAGTTTTCTCTTTTTCCATCAATATAAAGGCATTTCTCGTAGTAATTATAAGCATTTATTTGGAACTTCGAAACATAGTTTGATAATTTTGTGGTTTTGGATGTAACTTAATAGGATTTCAGGGTCTAGTTTCCATTTTTTGGCAGACCCACGTGTTTAGTTTTTTGTACTATATTTGTGATATAATAGAATATAATTCCTTTTTAGTTTAAAAATATAATAAGAGGTTTTTTTTGTTAGATTTGGATTTTTATGTAACATAGTTGGAATTAGACACATATAATTAAATGTTATGAGACCTTATTGTCCTTGTAATAGTTAAAATGATGTAAAAGAAAATTGAATAGTTGGTTGTTATTGGAATTTTATGTAATATGAATCTCAATGATACACATATTGTAGTTTCTTCTAGATCTAAATGAAACCTTGAGTGTATTCCTCTATTCTCCTATGACATAATGGTTAAAATGTTGTAAAAGAAAATTGAATAATTAGGCTTCATACAAATATCATCAGATATTATTCTAGATTATCAATAATCTTTGGAGAAAAAGAGATTAAACATATTTATTTTAATATTTTATATGTCATTAAAAAAAACAAAGTACATTTATTGGGTTCTACCTTAAATTGATTTTCATAAATAAGATTGGGTGATATGAATCTTAAGGGAGATTATAGTTTAAGTTCAGAGGTATGAGTCATATATTCATTTTTTTTATGTAAAAAGAAAACTTGATAGATATTAAATTGACGAAATCAAACTTAATCAAAATTGATTGCATAAAAAAGACACCTTATAAAAGGGAAATAGGGAGAGAGTGGAGGTCAGGAAGGAGAGGTCCCAAAATTGGCCTCATTGCATGTAATGGTTATTCTTAATGGAATCCTTCTTCTCCAAGTCTTTCTCTCTTTCTCATATTTTTTTGGTGTATTCAACTCATGTATTTTCATCAATGTTCTTGTGATTAATTTCATGGCATATTTGCATGTTTTCTCTCCTCCTCCCTTGGGATTCAAGCCTTCTAGATCTCATCCCTCAAGATCTGGATCAGTGGTATTAGAGTGGGTTACTAGTCCATGGGAACTAGGGTTTGAAGAATATTTCAGGTTCAAATATTTGCAGCAATCTCCAACCTCCTTTTGGCACTCTCATAGTCCATTTGTTGGGCCATACACTATAAGTATCATAGTTGGTCCACAGGCATTACAAGGTTTTTCTTCCCTCGGAACTTCGTTCACCATTGCAAGAGCATCCTTACATTGATTTACTACATCCATTGGTCTACAACAATTTCAGAAATTTTGCAAGGCTTACATGTTGTTCATGGAGGTTCTGTGGTCTCTAAAACAACCCAGGCTTCTTTACAAACCCTCAACATTCTTTGTGCCTCCTTGCACTGGTTTTTTTCATATTCAACATTATTTCATATTTGTGCAACCATTTTACAGCTTAAAAAATCTACATCCAACATCTAGAAGCTTGGGCGACCTCATTCCAACCCTTTTTCATCTTACCCACAATTGTATGGCTTCCATAGGAGCACAATCATAGATGTAATACAAGGCAACTATCTTCATCAAACTTTATGCAAGTACCACAACCTCTATAGAGAGTTTCGGAGGAAAAACTATAGCTCATTTTAAAATATTTTTTATTATCTCAAATTAATTTTTTATGGAATTTCATTTTATTTCCCGGTTTGTGACATATGATCAATTTAAGTAGTAAAGGTATGTAAAACAGTGCATCCGCGCATCCTTTGATCTTGAGGAAGATTTTTCTCAGTCCACGAGCTACAACCGAGAAATAATCTTATATTAATGGAAATATTTCTTGGATATCTCAAATGGGTCTTCAATTGAATTCAATTTCATCATCTATATCAAAAGATATGAACACAATTGCAACAGGTAAAAATAAGGGTTTTCATTTCAATTTTTTTTTTCGATTTATTAAATCATGTTGTAATTTGTATCCATGTAAAATACCCTATAAATTTCAACTCAAATTCACCAATGAAAATAAGAATGCATGAAGAATTTCTCTAATGATAGTTAATAGCATTAGAAAAGTAGGTCGAGATGAAGAAGCAAAAAAACCTCATGCTTGAGTAGTAAAGAACTATAAATGAACAATCCACTCATATCACAACTTTGGAAACAAATTTAACCCATTCAAATGTTTTATAAAATCTTAAGTGACTCAATATACAAGATGAATGTAATTCAATTAATACTCGTAATTTTTATGATAATTACATACCAAAAATATATGTCCTTTGTACCACAATGCATCATTTTACCAAATGTAATCCTTATGCATCCTTCAGTCTACTAAACCACTACAATACATCATTCTACCAAATGTAGCCTTTATGTATCTTTGAATCTACTAAACCACGTAACTTCCCATAAAACCAAAGGAATATAAAATACATTTGAAAACACACATTAAACATGCACATATGAAGGTGCAAACAATAAGTGAATGGTAATAACCTCTCATGAACCTGTTGCTTTCTCCAACACACTTAAACTAAAAAGGCCCAAATGCTTTCCCAAACTCAAAATGTACTATAATATGGAAAAGTTTAAAAGGAAATGAAAAACATCTTAAATACCTTTATAACTCAAATTTAACTACCATTATCATAATCAACTTACTTTTCATGTCAATCATGTAAATCGCTCCTTCCTCATCCATATAAGAATTGACCATATTAAAAAAGTTTAGCAAACTCTCTATAATCTTTAACAAAGAAGGAAGACTTTTTACTATATTTTAAATTAAAAAAAAAAAAAATTAACGAAAATATTTTCAATACACAAATTACCTCAACTTATTAAACATTTAACATTTAGATTCCTTAAAACAAAATAACAAAAAATTAAATTTTAAATAAATAAATAATATTTATTTTCAAAATACCTAAAATATAAAACATAGCTAAAATTCCGTGATTGTTTTCCTCGTTCATAGCCCTTGATAACATTGATAACAGTGAGTGTTCCATTAAAATTTTCCCTAAAGCATTCTCCTTAATAACTAACACTTTGATATTTTCCTTAATAATTAAAAGTGCGATTTTTTTTTATTTTTTAAAAACATTGTTAAATCTTTTGGTTTTGTAAATACAATTTTTTTTAATATTAATTATTATTATTATTTTTTTAAATATTTAAAATAAAAAGAAAAACTATTTTACTTAAATAAATTTGTTTCATCTCTTTTACATTTGAAAAGTATCTATTTCTTATGATGTTGGTGTATGAAACCTCAAATTAATATATAAAACTTCTTCACTTAATAAAATCTAATCAAAATAAATATATTTCATTTAATATATATATATATATATATATTAAAAAAAAAAATGTAAATCGATTTTTAAAAAATCTGGTCCATGCACCTCCTCTATAATAGGAAAAAACATCCATTGCGTGGAATCTACGATGTTGGTAAACAATAAACCAAAATAAATATGTTTCATCTAAAGATAAAAACAAAATAAATATGTTTGGTCTAAAGAAGAAAAACAATGTGGGTCAATTTAAAAAAAAATTGGTTGCATTCACGTCTACATTTGAAAAAGAATTCATTGCGTAGCATTTACGTTGTTGGTAAACGATAATCCAACATATTGGTAGGAATATTTTTTCTCATTGAAAGAAAAAAAAAACATTTGTTATTAGTTTTTGTCCATGGGACTATAGCAATGAGTTTGTTTTTGAAGTGATATTGATGTGACATTAATTTGTTTTTTACTATAAATTTGTGTATGCAATGTAATATTTAACAGAGGAAAACAAATATATATTTTTGGATAGAATAAAAATATTTATGTTTCTCATTTTTAATTGGTTGATATAATTGAAGTGTTATTGCTTCCTTCACGTTTTTGAATATGTAAAATTAATTACATAACCGATAAATTTCACCAATTACCACATCTAAATCTAAAAATTTTTACTATCTATTTATTATTATGCATTATTGTATTTATATTATATTTATTATCTAATATATTATTTATTACTGTATTTATTATCTAATATATTATTTATTATTATATTTATTATCTAATATATTATTTAGATTATATTTATTATGTAATATAATAAATATTATATAAAAATATATATTATTAAATTTGAAAGGTTTATTTTTAAAAAGAAAAATTGAATATTTTTAAAATGTAATTTGCATTTGGTTAGCTTAACTTAATTGGAAGGAAATTTAGGTTAATCCCAAAACTATACAACATTCACATTAAAGTAAAAATGTGATCAAAAATCATGACCAATACAGTGTAATCCCAAAATTTAGGTTAATCCCAATACATTCACATTTGTCGTTTAGCACCTATTATTTTCAATGAAAAAGCATTCATTGCGTGGCATCTACGTTGTATCTAGAATAATTGAAAACATTGGCACAAATTTTTTTTTCCATCGAAAGAAAAGGACAGGACACCTAGAGTTGTCGTTTAGCACCTATTATCTTCAATGGAATACTAAGTGCCGGGGTTATCGCATCAAACTCGTAAGCGGGTCTTGCACCATGGACTTGGGATGGAATTTTTTTGGGCATCTACACATGATCCCACATTATCATTAAAGGACACATTGTAAAACCCCAGTTTCACATAGTGGGTTTGGTTGAGATTAATCTCTTAATTAAGGTTTCACATAGTGAGTGTGCGTTGCGATTAATCTTGTGATTAAGGCTTTGAACAATGTCTTTATCTAACAAATGCTTTGAAATGAATTGTGATGCTCAATTTCATTGGGCATTGAAAAGTATCTCAAGTGTGAAAGCGAGAGTAATGTCATCTAGTGGTGAGATATGTTAGATTCAAAATGAAGAAAATAGAAGAAACATAATGTAAATAGTTGAAACAATCAGGAAACTATGAAGAATAGAGATAAATAAACAAAGGCAGAAAAGACATACTCTATTCATCAATGCTTTTGTAAATAATCATGTACACAGATGTACATTTATAATACAAAAGACGATAACCGTCATATAACTGAATAACAGTTAGGTTAACTTAACTAACCAACTAACTTATGATTACTGTTTTAACATCCCCCCTTAATCATAAGTTCGTTCTTGCCTGAAAAACTGCCACTACTTGACAATCACATGTGTCAAGCGAATATTCAGAGGGATGGCTGAAGATGCTCTCTGAACTCTGAAAAAATAGCAGAAGATGATGTCTTCTGCTAAATTGGTGGTTTAAGGTTGACCACAAACTCATCTGCTGGTTTCAGGATGACCATAAACCAATCTGGTGGTTTCAGGATGACCACAAACCGAATGTCTAGCAGAAGTTGATTTCTTCTACTAAATGGCAAGGTTTTAAGTTGACCATAAACTAACAAGAGCTCAAGGCTCAAAAATATAAAAATGTAACAAGAAGAACTTCATGTCTTCTGCTCAATTGGTGGTTTTAAGATGATCACAAACTATCAAGAATAATATGTTCAGGAACAAGATTGCATACCATGAACTAGGTTGCATACTTGATCATTTGTTCACAGGATCTAAATCAAACTTGGAACCTGACTCAAAATCAAACTTGGAACTTGACTCAACTAGATTTCCCCCCTGTCAGGGACAAGTGGTTCCAATTCTCTTGACTGTCATTCACAAGTATGGCCAAGAAGAGATCCAACACATCAAACTGTCTTCCGGCGGAGTCTGAAAACTCGATCTTCAACTCAGAAGACTACATCAACTGGGCCCTGATCATACCCTAAATCATCGAATCTTGAAAAACAATCATGTCCATCAACTGTAGAAATATCGCCAATTAAGTACGATTGTGCTTGTGTATAAATCCGACGATAAGACTGTTCCAATAAATTGGCTTCCAAATGCCAACGCCAATTCCCTAACCATTCAAAATGAAGTTGTTTCCACTTTCACTTTTGGCACCTTGCTGAGGGATGATTTGTCTTCCCACAATATTTGCATGGGTGAAGATCAAAAAAGTTTGACTTATCATGGCCAAACCGGTGATAGTGTTTTCACTGTATGGGTTCTTTATTCGACTGATTAGCAACATCATCATCAGCTATATCCTGTACCTGTTCCTTACCAATATCTGCAAGCTTTGTCGTCTTATCATCATTCAAAAAACCTCCACTCACGAAGCAAACAGGTTCTCTATAATTAGGAAAATGAAAAAGGTTGTTAGCATCTTGTACATATCCTAGTCCATATCGATTTCATTTAAATCGTAATTCTTCCCATGGTCGAACAATACATTTATCCACAACTTTTTCTGACATAGGGACTTCATCTAACCGATCACATTTATCCGCAACTTTTTCTGACATAGGGACTTCCTCTAACTGATCTTCATGTTTTTCATAACTATTCAACTGAGCATCTTCATTCTCGTCCTTGATATCATTAAAATCACATTGTTGGTGTCGAAGAAAACTTAACTCATCAGACAACAACTTGTTTTGATGTTTGAACATATCAATATTCTTGTGTGTTACTTGTAAACAAGTAATCACTGTACGGAGGGTGCACTTGTTTATTGCAATTGTAGATTCCGTAGTCGAGTTAATTAATGTGCGCAATATTGTAAATAGTTCTTCAATTCTTGCCATTATGCAGAATATGGAAGAGAGATGCTTGTATGTTGATGTCACAAAATTCAATTTTGTATCCTGCTATGCATGCCAAGAGCGATCGCCCGATGCATAAATGTGTCAAAAACTACAGGATAACCAATGACTCACACAAAGATCCTAATACACACACAAAGATCCTAAGAGAGACCCCCTTATTCAATTTTGGGTGGGTCAAAGAGGACTCCTTATAACTTCCAAAAAAAAAACTCCTTATAACACCTTTACAAAAAGTCTTCAAATAAATAACAAACTCTTATAACTCCAATTACAACCACTCTTTAACACCCTTATATCTTCAAGTACATTTAACTATAATAATGAAGAAAACTCCTCCATACAAATTTTGAATCTTCTTATGCTTTATGCTCCATATAGTAAATTCTTTATAAATCCCCTCACACCAAGCATTTTAAATTTACCTTTTGTAAAATGTGATATTTAAAAAAGGATATTGCTCCATTCCAAAAATACCAAAAGATCAACCATTTTAATTACAAAAATATTGATTACTTACTCAATAATGAAATCACATGCATATGTCATGAGGTGGTTCTCTACTCTTCAAACTGCAATTAAATCTCCAAATTGCAAGTCACTTATCCCATTATTGGCCAGATCGAAATTCCATTTCTATGGGAAATCCCTTCATTCAAAACCAATAGGGAGAGTGCATGATTCAGATGTGCAGCCCATTCGCCAGGTTGAGGGACGTTTATTCAACAACTTCTCTTTCATGGAGGTTGGGTGGCTTCTCAAGTTTAAAAAACTGGTTGCTCTCTTCCATCGAATCGCCAGGAAAACAGACGGAGGGCTCTTTTTACCAAGGCTATGAACTCGAGATCAATTATTTGCTTCAATTACTGAGGGTTCATGATTGAGAAGCGTTCTCCTTTCAAATACGCCCTCCTTCGAGATACATAAAAGATATCCATAGCCGACGTACTGCTTTTCTTCAGGGAAATAAAATTAAACCCCAATGGCCAAGTAAGAGAGAACCAACGAAAATGAACTGTGCAGAGATCAAACCAAAATGTCTCGCCGTCTGGATCAAGTACTAGGGAACTCAGAGGATAAATGTCGATAATATCTGAGGCGCATTTCGTAACAAATACATCTGCACAATGGACGCCTACTTGCTTGGTGGTATTGGTTTATCACTTCGCTCGCCACCTCAAGGAAGGGCACAAGAAAGAAGGATAGCCCGGGTCAAACCGAAACACTGTGTTTTCTCTAGTAGTCCGATTTAGATTTTTGGATTTAGATTTTTAGACATCTTATACATAGAAAGGTATTTCAGACAACAGGGAAATGAATTTTACCTTTTTTTTTTTCTTCAGCGGGACTGGGTGGTTGTTTTGAGCACCTACTATCATAGACCTGCTCTAATTTTTGTCCAATGCTCCAAAAGGATAGGTATCCTTGATTTGCCTTCACCCAACGACCCCTTTAGTCAAACAACGTTCTACTTTCCCTATTGCAGTCTTTAAATGTATTTTCAACCTTTCCTGCTACAAGCTTTGAATCTCTACAAAGAGGGTTCTTGCTCTCATAAACTACCAGGCCCATAAGATCAATATGCTCTGATACCACTGTTAGATTCAAAATGAAGAAAATAGCAGAAACATAATGTAAATAGCTGAAGCAATCAGGAAACTATGAAGAATAGAGATAAATAAACAAAGGCAGAAAAGGCATACTCTATTCATCAATGCTTCTGTAAATAATCATGTACATAGATGTACATTTATAATACAAAAGACCATAACTGTCATGTAACTGAATAACAGTTAGGTTAACTTAACTAACCAACTAACTTATGATTAGTGTTTTAACAAGATAATCAAACTAATCACACCCTACTAGCATCATATTAGTTGTCAATTGACAACTAGTTTGTGAAAATTTATGGATCTCCTTGTAGCCATCGCATCTTTGTGGATTTATCTCATATTATATGCTTTATTTGAGGTATGGCTATGAACAGAATGTCATAGAATGATGCATTGAGTGACAAAGATGAGGATATGGTCAAAGTCATTCACGCAAGTTGGATGATCAACTTTGTCCAAGCATGCAAGTTAGATGATCAATTTAATCCAAGCATAGGAGATGGTCAAACTCATGTAACCAAGTTGGATGATCAGTGTTATCTGCAAAATTGAAGATTTTCCTAAGCGTTTCCTTACATTGGGTGGATTGGTTGTCTAGAGGCCTCCTTCACGCATAAAATTTGATTCCTAGAGTGAGTTCTAAATGACTTCAATCATCTACATTAAAGGATTTTTAATAGGGATGGGAGATGAACAAATAAACACAGATTCCATTGAAATTGCTATCCACATGAAATCGATACTTTAGCTTCTTGGACACTTTATGCATATTTTTAGCAATCCATGTTGTTGGAAACCTAATCCTATGGTATTAGTAGCTTGTGAATGGATATGAAACATCAAGTGAGTGTAATGGTCATTGGGAGTCTAAGTGACCCCTTGGTAGATGAATCCAAAATGAAAATTCATGTATTTATAGGTGTAACATATTAATGAAATGCATTCCACATTTATCTTTATTTTCTTGTGTTCCAAAAAATGGTATCATAGTGCCTTAGTTCTTAGGCCTTATTTAATCTATGTAGTTGTCCATAGTTGAGTTGCCTTTAAGGAAAACCTCTATATTGTTATTCCATGGGTGTTTTTTCTTCTTGCTTGTGGAAATTCCTTGTCTTTCTTCTATTTGCACCCCCCTTCCTGCAAATGTGCCATCCATTTGCATGCAGTGTTGCTTCATTTCCTTAGTTCAAACTCCAAACTCAGGTCCAAACTCCTAGAGAGAGGCATGGAAGGCAAGCAAATTTCTCCTACTCCTACTCCTCCTCCTCTAGTAGTCGAGGAGGATTTCAAGACCATTTGTCTCATGTTATAGACACAAAAACATCAACGACACATTCAAAATCAATCACACATTTCTTCGAGAATGATTCATTCACGTATACACACCTACTTGCTGACATTGAACACTCAAACAAGCCTGGTTTGCCAATCTTGCACATACTGAAGATCTGTCAGTTCAACTCAATAATCATGGTATACTTGCAAATAATTTTTTTGTATGTTTACTTGTGTTTTTTCTATAAACATGTCTATTTTAGGTAGAAGTTGACACCCTTCATTTGTTTAGTTTGCATCTAATTGTTTAAAGGGTAGAGTTACAAAGACCCTATGAGGGTTGAGCTATGGATCGAATTGATGAACTATTAGAGTTACCGAACACTCTAATACTCTCTTCTCTGAACAATACAGTCACAACTGACATAACAACTCTCATTGATGTTCAAACATGTTTACAAGATTCATACAATAAAATTGAATTTCTTCAGCTTGAATCACAACTCCAACAAGTATAAATACAACAAAAGAATCTTTGACATTCTGAACTAGTGCAAGAGCATATCAATAAGCCAGCTCCAAATTCAAGTGCAATGAAGTTCAACTCTCTCTTTCCAAGCCAATCATCAGATCTTGGGAAGAAATCATAAACAATAAGCATAAAACAAGTATCATATATCAAAAGGAAGTCACCTTTCTTATTTCATATTATACCAAACTGATCGAGTTCCAAAATGTTGGATTTATACAAGAAGCATCATATTCATCTACTCCAGTTCAAGAGTAGATTCTGAAATGCCAAGATTGTTAACAAGTTGGCCTCGTGGAAGATCAGTGCTTTGATCTTCATCGTTGTGAGCATTGTGGAAAGCATAATCATCCTTCGAACAAATGTTCCAAATGCAAGAAACCCGCAAGAGTAAGGAACCACTATGTGTGGATTTATTCTTGGTGATGGTCATCAATAGTCAAGAAGGTACATCAATCATATTAAATAATTCATTATCGACTAATGACACATCTTGCAATGGAAACATTATTTCGTCTTCTTACCTTGTCCCTAACAAGGGGATAACATCAATGATTGATATGCTTCAATTTTTGAATTCCTATCAATCAAGTAGTATGTTACAAGAGAGCGTGATATTTGGTTTGTGGTCATCCAAAAACACCCTATTGGTTTGTAGTTTTCCTTAAACCACCACTTAGTAGAAGAATTAAAACTTCTGCTAGACAATGGTTTGTGGTTTTCCTTAAACCTCCACTTAGTAGAAGACTTACAACTTTTGTTAGAGAATAGTTTATGGTCATCTTTAAACCAACATGCGATACCACTTCTAATTTGCAGAAAACGTTATGAGAACCATTGAGCCCTAGAGCCAAGTTCTAAAGTTTGTGGTCATTCATAAAACACCAAATTGATTTGTGGTCTACCTTAAACCACCATCACCATTTAGTAGTAGAAGAAATCAACTTCTCCTATCCTACCTATCCTATCATTTTGGTTTGTGGTAATCTATTACCATTTAGTAGTAGAAGAAATCAACTTTACCTATCCTATCCTATCCTTTTGATTTGTGGTAATCTCAAAACCCTATCCTATCCTTTTGGTTTGTGGTAATCTCAGAACCACTAGGTTCAAGGTATTAAAAACAAGACCTTCTCCTATCCTACCTATCCTATCATTTTGGTTTGTGGTAATCTATTACCATTTAGTAGTAGAAGAAATCAACTTTTCCTATCCTATCCTATCCTTTTGGTTTGTGGTAATCTCAAAACCCTATCCTATCCTTTTGGTTTGTGGTAATCTCAGAACCACTAGGTTCAAGGCATTAAAAACACGACCGTGACAAACCCGTGTCTTTTGCGAATAGTCAGATTGGTCAATATTAACAATTGCAATGAACGCTCTATATAATTTGGCCTTTGCCATGAAGTTTGAATCGCAACAGTTGCAATGACGAGAGCGAAGGGAGTTTTCCTAGCATTCATGACAGCGTTATACTTTTGCGTTATACAAGGTAATAATTGTAATGATATATTGTAATAGGTAGTTGTGTGAATAAGTTAATCGTGTATGCAAATCGGATTTTTTTCTTTATAAAAAATTGGTGGTATTTTGAGATATGATTAGAGTTACATTACAATTTAAGTTTTCTGTATTGTGAAACGAATGTTTTTTCGACGGTTTTATGTTTTTAAGCAATCCAACTTTTGTTACTGTATTTGTGATTCTTGCAGAAGCAGGAGGCACGATCTTCGAAATCCTGAATGAGTGCCTGTTCACAGTTTGGCCAGCCACTCTAGGCGGAGGGCGTCAGCTGGAGAGAGGGCAGTCGTGGACATTTGAAGTCCCCGCGAATTCAACAAAGGGCAGGATTTGGGGGCGCACGGGGTGTGTCTTCGGAGGCTTCTGCGAAACTGGGGAGTGCGGGGCAGTGGCAACCTGCGAGGTAGCGCAATCCGTCCCTGCGACTACGTTCGAGTACTCTATCGATGGACGGATGGAGCGCGACTACTTTGGCATCAGTCTTGTCGGCGGATTCAACCTTCCAATGTCGATCATACCGACTGACCGTCAGTGCCAAGCAATCGCCTGCACCAGCGACATAAATTCCGTGTGTCCAGAAGGATTGAGGAAGCCGAACGCATGCATGAGCGCCTGCACTATTTTCAACACATCGGAATATTGCTGCACGGGGACGTCTTCGGATGCGGGGAAATGCGACTCCTCTAACTATTCGCGTTTCTTCAAGACACAATGCCCCCAGGCCCGCAGCTATGATTTTGACAACGTCACCAGCAACTTCACATGCCACAGCGGCACCGACTATAAAATTGTCTTCTGCCGCACTGAAGGTCGTCTCTTTTCTTTACGTGATCGATCCACTTATTAAAACCCTACTTTACGTGATTGATCCATTTATTACAAGCTTCAGATGGCAGTTCCATATGTTTTTATCATGCCGGGGGAAAGAAGGAAGTGTAATTTTTCTCCTGTTAATATAATTATATATTTTATAGAGAAATTGGAAAAAATACGGTATTGAAATTTTCTCCTCTACTATTGAATGTTTATTTCTATTTATTTATTGAATGTTTATGTTCCACGGAGATCCTGCCTTGATACTAAACTCACCATTGTTCCTGGCTTAGCTCCGAGAGTCACCAATTCAAAAAAACACAAAATGAGAGTTGTCATAGGAATAACAATAAGCGGAGCTTTAATAATGGCTTTAGCGTTGATGATGGGTATTTCTCTATATTGGAAGAAATTCCGGACTAAACAGCATCTCAATGAAGGTCAGGAAGAAAGTTTAGAAATATTTTAAGATGAAACATAGTAGGACTTTCTCTTATGAAACTACCTAATACTGTGGTCTGATAATTTGCAATTTGCAAGCAGACTCTTTGATGAATATGGTGCCAAATCAAACAAATGCTCGTGCCTTTACTCTACAAGAGATAACGGTAGCCACACAAAAATTTAGTCAGAATATTGGGCAAGGCGGTTTTGGATCGGTCTTCTTTGGTAAATTGGCGGACGGAAAAGAGGTAGCTGTGAAGGTGCTCTCATCGTTCTCCAGAGAAGGAGTGCATCAGTTCCAAAATGAGGTAATTCTAGGCTTCTAATCCATGGCATATGATTCAATTTCTGTGTCTGTGTAATTGTATTTACAGCAGTTTGATCATAATTCACAAGAAAAAATAAAGAGACAGTGGAATTCATGTGTGCACAATGACTGGATGAACAGGTTGATCTTCTTTCTAAAATCCATCATAAGAATTTGGTGTCATTACTCGGTTACTGTTTTGAATCGAAAGAGGTCATGCTTATCTACGAGTACATGCGTGAAGGGTGTCTAAAGGACCACCTTTATGGTATATATATTGTTTGATTGATTTGCTATATATTAATAATGATTCTAGTAATAACAGCCAACAAGGTATATCTCATTCTAAAGTGTTTTTCTAGGTCGTCGTGCAGAATTTTCCCATCTAAATTGGAAAACAAGGCTCAAAATAGCCTTAAATTCAGCGCAAGGTAAGTCTTTAAGGAATTTAGACGTACTGTAGATTTATATGATTTAAGAAGATTTATGTGATTTAAATGCTTTCTCATTTTTATGTTCTCTATAGGCTCGTTCATTCAATTTTATGTATCTGATTTTTTATTAAATAAGTAAACTTTACTTTCACTTACTTTCGAGTATTTCATGCGACCCACATGCAATTTCTGTTGGAAGGACTGGAATACCTGCACGTTGGTTGCACCCCAAAGATAATTCACAGAGATGTTAAGACCGCCAACATCCTTCTAGACAGCAATATGAATGGAAAGCTCGCTGATTTTGGTCTCTCAAAGATGTCAATGAATGGGGAGGCTTCTCATGTTACCACTATGGTGAAAGGAACAATAGGATACCTTGATCCAGAGTATTATCATTCTTTCTCTCTCTTCAATACTTAAATATTCTTTTGTATATTGAAAGTAATTTTCTTTTGTATAAGCTTGTAAATTGAAAAAAACGGTAATTTTCTTTTTGAATGGGAATGCTTTTTACAGTTATTTTCGCACTCGAATGTTGACGGAGAAGAGTGACGTATATAGTTTTGGAGTGGTTTTGCTGGAAATCATATGCGGCAGAGCACCCATAAATGCAAGTCTATCTGAAGAGGAACTTAACCTCGTTGAATGGGTAAGGAATCAAGATTATAAGCAATTGTTCAAATTAACATCATATTTATGATTCTCACTAGCAATTCTGATCTGTATAGGCGAGACCGTATGTGGAAATGGATCAAAATCCTGCTGATATAGCGGTAATCATAGACAAGAATTTGGGTGGAAACTACGACTTGACATCAATAACTGGAATTGCGAAATTAGCATTTAGATGTGTTGACGTTACACCATCTAGGCCTAGCGTGAGTGAGGTAGTGACACAGATAAAAGAGGCTATCACACATTGGAATAATGCTCGTCTACCAAATTCAGAGGGGATTGTTATTGAAGATGGAACTTTGCAAGTGGCCACGGTCCCTTCACCGTTGGAGTTCAGACCCAAAGAGATGGAGTGGGCGGACAACAGCTCCAACGTCCCTCAAACAGGAAGATGAACTGAAAAGTGAAGGATGTGCATTCCATTCTATGGATCGGTAAACCAAATCAAGTCAAGGTTGATTTCTAATCGATAGTAAGACAGTAAAGCAAGTCAAGTCATTGTTGATTTCTCATATATTTTCAGAGTTAGACTTGGTCAATATTTCAATTATTATGTTGAAAGGTTTACAAGTCATTGTTGATTTCTCATATATTTTCAGAGTTAGACTTGGTCAATATTTCAATTATTATGTTGAAAGGCTTACAAGTCATTGTTGATTTCTCATATATTTTCAGAGTTAGACTTGGTCAATATTTCAATTATTATGTTGAAAGGTGTACATCTATTGACAATGAGGGTTGTGAATTTTATTTTTTGGTTGTGCATTTCATTTGTATTTCATTTTCTAGTTGTACGTTTCATTTTCTTGTCCTTTTCATTTTCTGGCTGTCCGTTATATCAATTATATATATATAAAAATATAAATGATGACAAAATAATTTTCATAGTAAAACTTTGTCAATATTTGAATTATATATATATGATTTCAATTATATATGTAAATATAAATGATGACAAAATAATTTGTAAAACTTCGTTAATATTTCAATTATATATATATATATTTTGATGAAAAAGCAGTTGGATTTTTTTATGATGATGACAAAGCAGTTGGATCTTTTAACAATGGCAAAAGCTGTAAAGTAGTGAGTAGTTCTCTTCGATGTTATGCTTTATTATAAAATATTGAACTTTTATGTTTTATTATGATATAATTACTACTTTGAAAATAAGTATGAAAAACACATAAGCTTGTTGTTTGAATTGGTAATTTGAAACAAACAGATAATCTCATTCAGACTAAAGTTTAGAGAAGGAAATATGATGTTTGTCATATTAAATAGTAAAAGAAGTTTAGAGTGGATAGAGAAAGGAAGTGTTTTGTTTGTGATGATTAAATATTAAAGCGATTGTATTTATATAGATATATTTTTAGCATTGAAATCAAATGATTTTGGTTGTTGCAAAAGCTATGCATGCATCTCTTTTCAAAGGCTTGATACATTTTTGTTGTATTGGTATAAAATTTGATTGATTTGTAATAACCTCTAAAGATAATTTTTATTTTATTTGAGTTTTTTTGTTTTCTATATATATAGAAAACTTTATTGGTTTGAATTTAGATATACTTTATGATAGTTTAAAGACTACAAGTCCCCACACAACCAAATGAGGCATGTGGATTGCACATGAGTGGAATAAGAATAACTTGAGGATTACAAGTCCCCACAAACCCAAATGAGGAATATGGATTGTAGAGGAGTGGAATAGGGCATTTGAGGAATACAAGTCCCCACAAACCCAAATACCCAAATGAGGCATATGGATTGTAGAGGAGTGGAATAGGGATAACATCAAGACTGTAAGTTCCCACAAACCCAAATGAGGAATATGGATTTTGGAGTAGTGGAATAGGGAATTGGAGGTATTCATTACTAGAGGGGGTATGGTGGTTAGAATGTTATTTATTTGAGATAGAGAGGCTTTGTGTTGATATTTATTTTCATTTGTAGAGACATCCATACCATATTAGGACATTGATATACATCTTACGCAAGAATATGCATAGAAATGGATGTGTCGGGAGCACTCCCAGAAACCATGAGTCTGGAATTCAGGGATGAGGAATGGATCCAAAACATAGATTATGAACAGATCCCATTCAGATGCAGAAGATTCCATGAACATGGCCACTTGATTAGAGAATTCGCTCTTAACAAAAAACAGGAAACGAAAAACCCCAAAACACAGCAAGATGAGGACGATTTTATAAAACCAAACCCCAGAAGAAAAGAAAATAAAAAGTAGAGTAGAGCCCCAACAGGAAATAACCTGGAGACCCGAAATAAAATAGAAGGAAGGGACACAACCCACAAAGGGGCAGAAAACGAAAAGGATTTAGAAAAAACTCAAGAAATCAGAGAACAAGCAACAAATGAGCCCACCAAATGACCAAGTAACAAGAAGGAACAAGGGAGTTGTGCAAACCCAATGGATGGAGAAATCAGAGACAACAACATCCCCATGCAAGATGCAGAAGGAGATGTGGAAATGACCCCAAGCAAAGTAGGCACAGAAGATCCTGATCTCAAAGACCTTTTGGAAAGCGAAGGGATAAATCTCCCAAACATACTAGAGCAATGGAAAAGATAGGGAGTAGACAATGTACCAATAGAGCAACTTGACCGCATTCAGTACCTGTTTCTCCTAAGGGAGGAACCCAAAGCCAGAGGACTAAAGCGTACACATGGGGAGATTGGACACCTATGAGTCAAAGTTGGCGAGGGACAACCACAACTCTCACCCAAGCAGACGTGGAGGAAAAAGGTAGGAAATCAAATAGTGTAGCTCTATAGGAGCTTAGAGCGATACTGATAAACTCAGGTAAGATCAAGAAACTCTTCCCCAACTCCCCCCCACATGTTTAAATGAAGGCTATAACTTGGAATATAAGAGGCCTAAACAACTCGAGAAAGAAAAGAATTCTTAGGACTAGATTAAAGCAAGAACAACCAGATCTCTATTTTATACAAGAAACAAAATGCAATACAGACAGAATGGATGAAATTAGTAAACAACATTGGCGCAAGTACAAGATGGTGGATATCGAGGGCCACCAAATGACAGGAGGAATCCTCACCTTGTGGAACCCACAAGTACTGAGCCTAATAACAGCTGAAGCGACCAGGCACACTCTTATGATTTGCATGCAAATCATTGGGAACAAAGAGGTGATTCTATGCATTAATGTGTATGGGCCCCAGGTGTCAGAGGAAAAGAGAGGAATGCTACGAGACTTAGAATACCTTAAAACCCGATACAACAAGCTCCACTGGATCATGCCAGGGGACTTCAACATAGTCACCTCTCTTGTGGAAAAAAAAGGAGGTACAAGAAGATTGGATAGGGATGCAGAGGAATTCTCAAATTTCATAGACACAACGGAGATGGTAGACCTCAAAACTAATAATGGCCAATTCACCTGGAACAATAAATGGATGAACAGGTATCAGGTTGCAACAAGACTCAAAAGATTCCTTGTATCAGAGTCAATCATTATGCAGGGGATACCTTATATTGCAACAACCTCCCCTGGGGGGAATCTAATCACTGGCCAGTGAAACTGGAAGCATGTTTCCAAACCACACCAAAGAATAGACCCTTTAGATTTGAGAAATTATGGATTGAGCACCTGACTTTCAAGGAAAGAATCAAACAATGGTGGTGGGAGGAGAAACGAGAGAAAGGGACAAGGATGTTTAAACTCTATAAGAAACTAAAGAATATCAAACATAGGCTCAAGGAATGGAACAAGGACACTTTTGGGAACATAAACCAAGAGAAACACAAAATATAGGAAAAAATGAAAAAACTCCAGGAAACCTACATTTCGAAGGGCTATATAGAGGAACAAAAAAAGGAAGAGAGCTAGATGACCCAGGAATGGGAAGCTTGATACCATCAGAAAGAAACACTTTTGCGACAAAATTCTCATGTCAGATGGATAAAGGAAGGAGAACGGAACACCAAGCTTTTTCATAGAACAACCGTGGCTAGAAGAACCCATAACAAAATCTTGAAGATTAAGGACTAAGATAGAATAGAGCGAGATTCACATTAGGAGATCTAAACTACTCTGGTAAACCACTTCCACAATATAGCCTAGAAACCCAACCAGGAAAGAACGAAGACCATACAAAGGATAATCCAGCATATCCACTGCCTGGTCACCAAGGAACAAAATAACAACCTGAACAAACCCATTGCGAAGGAGGAATTTCACCAAGTACTCCAGAAAATGACCAATGGGAAAGCCCTAGTTCCAGATGGCTTCACAGTGGAGTTTTTCAAAGCCTGCTAGAAAAATTTTAAATAGGACATCTATATGGTGGTGGAAGACTCTAGAAGGTCAACCTCCATCCTAAAAGCATTCAATGCTACAATGATTATACTAATCCCCAAATAAAATTATGCCAAAACCCTGGATCGGTATATACCTATAGCACTATGCAATGTGGTCTATAAGATAATCTCTAAAGTAATACAAAATAGAATGAAACCCCTCCTATCCACACTGGTCTCACAGGAATAGGCAGGCTTTGTGGAAGGCAGACAAATAATGGATAATATTATTCATGCCCATGAGCTGATCCACACCCTGAAGCTTCAGAAGAGAGGGGGAATGATAATACAACTGGACCTAGAAAAATCTTATGACAAAATTAGCTGGCACTATATGGTCAAGACCTTGGAAGCCTTTGGTTTCACCCAATACCGTATCAGTTGGATAGTCAGTCTAGTTTCCACAACAAGATACTCACTGCTAATAAATGGATTCCCTGCCAAACCCTTCTGGCCCACGAGAGGCATCATACAAGGACACCCGCTATCCCCCTTCCTTTTCATTCTGATGATGGAAGGTCTCAATTGATGTATTAAAAGCGCAACTGCAACAGGTGAAATAGCAGGCATCAAACCTTTAAAAAATTGCCCTACTTCCACGCACCAATAGTTCGTGGATGAGACCTTACTTCATGGCATACCCACAGTCAAGGAAGAAAAACCCTACAAACGAATCCTAGAAGAGTTTGGTGAAGCCTCGGGTGCAGAGATCAATCATTCCAAATCTATGATATTTTTCTTCGTCTAGGGAGAACATCTGAAACCCCACGAGGTCCAGGAGAACATCTGGACCGTTGATTTTTCCACGTCCAGGGAGTCGTGGGAGAATGCACAATTTAGGAACCTGTCTGAGCCGTCAGATCTCGGCTGGAAAACCCGACAGCCATTGGATCTGTCAGGAGATACCCGAGGGTCAAACCCCCAATGAATAGGGGCGAAAACCCCGAAGCAGTCGTGGACCGTCTGATTTAAGGAGGCCATGTGTCGCGAGATTACCCGTTTCGGGAAAACAAAAATCGCGAATTCAGAAGTCTTGGTGACGTGAGATCGGGACTTTCCATGGTGGAAACCCCGAAGCAGTCGTGGACCGTCCAATTTAAGGAGGCTACATGTCGCAAGATTACCCATTTTGGGAAAACAGGAATCGCGAATTCGGAAGTCCTGGCGACAAGAGATCGAAACTTTCCATGGTGGAAACCCCGAAGCAGTCGTGGACCATCTGATTTAAGGAGGCTACGTGTCGCGATATTACCCGTTTCGGGAAAATGAAAATTGCGAATTCGGAAGTCCCGGTGACGAGAGATCGGGATTTTCCATGGTGGAAACCTCGAAGCAGTCGTGGACCGTCCGATTTAAGGAGGCTAAATTTCAAGAGATTAACCACATCGGGAAACTAGGGATCAAGAATTTGGGAGCCTTGTGGTCGAAGAGTTCGGACTCTCGGGATAATAAGTCCCGATGAACGGACGATATTCTTTCGGAGGATCTCAAGGTCTATATGACTGCCAGATGTGAGGAAGAGATGTCGGCTTTAAGCTGGGGCATGAATGCGCATTAGAGTAAGTAGCGAGTAGATATGGATGGCCAGAGTCCACCTGCCCAGATCGACGGCTGAGGCTTCATTTCGAAGCCCCCTTTCCATTTTGCCTTTAAGGGGGGGGTCCGGAATCGAACGCGCAAATCTTGAGCGGTCAGGATTAATTCGCCTTGATCAACGGTGC
>JZKD02S1770284.1:348579-359338 GCA_000966675.3 Picea glauca
ACATAACGACCAACATAAAAGCACATCAAGCACCTGGAAGCATTGTACGACATTCAACCGACGAAGAATAAGTATGACTACCCACTTGTCCTACCCTGCAATGGTTAGGACCTCCAAGACACATAAGCAATGATCAAGCCCAGGTTCCCATCAATTTTGACCATTTAAGGTCGCAGGGCTGGCAAATGTTCTGAGGAAAAAGGAGGCGTCTACATCCCGCCCGACACAAGCAGACCAAACTAAATATGCTAAGTCAACAACATCAACGATGATCAATGCGTGATAGTGTTCTATGAATCAATCACACATCACATAAATTCCAAGGTGCAAGAGAATTTGATTACTAAGTCCATCATAAAACGACATAAGTTCGTGCACAATGTAATCAACTTTATTTTAATTTCAAGGTGCAATGGCAGGCATCTACTTTACTTCAAGGCGCGGGATTAATCCCTCATTAAATTCAACTATAATTAACACTTTAGTGGTGGATGAAGTAACTACACCCAAGACCATCCATACATATCATGGTGCAAAATAAATATCAATTAATTCATGGAGCAAGATAATCAAATTACATAATCAGTCTCACATCCTAAAATTTCATGGTGCACAAATTCTATTATAAACTTACAATTTGATCATACGTCAGCATCTCCTAATGGTGCAAGAGTAACCTACTTGATTTTAAAAGCACTAAGAGAACAATTACATAATCAACCATGATTCTCATTTATTCATGACGCAATACAACTATCAAATTAATTCAAGACGCAAGTGAATTAAGAGCTACATAATCATGACTCCAACAATTCTCCATTCAAACTTTAATCATTATACATTCCAATTGGGCAATTCTAATTTTATCCAAATCTCAATCTACTAGCCATTAATCATTAATTGAAACCTTACTAAAATAAAGTAGCTTGCTATTATTAAACACTAACTAAAATAAAGTAGATTGTTGTTATGAAACATTAACTAAAATAAAGGAGATTGCTCTTATTAAATAAAGTAGATTGCTATTGCTTTTATTGCTATTATTAAATAAATCTCAATCTGTCATCTAATTCTAAATTCATCTAAATCCCAATCCACTGGCCATTAACTTTAATGAATCATTAACTAAAAAGTAACCCCACGAAACAACATAGTCAATGGGGGGGATTGAGGTTCAAGTATTTTGTTCTCTCGAATATTCCTTGAATTCTTCTGCCATACTGAGAATGAGTGTAGTTGTTACTTCAGGAGGGATTGTTTTGTCCTTGAAGATGGCATTGTTTCGTGCCCACCAAATGTTGGAAATCATAATGCTTGGTAAGCCTGCCTAAAGAGACACTGATCTGTCTTGAATCCATGACATGTAGCAATCATCCAAAGATTCCTGGTTCCAGTCAGCTTTGGCCTTTAGTTGATCTTTGAACAAATTTGAGACCTAGCCTACATATGGAGAAGAAATGAAGAGACGAGAAACAAATTCTGAGTTTGATTTACAAAGAGGGCATCTGTTAGGACCACACCATCCTCTCTTTAAGGCACTGTCCCAACTCACCAATTTATTATTCATAGCGAGCCAAAAAGTAATTTTGCATCGGGGGGGGGATTTAAAATTCCATAGAGCTTTCCACCACCAATTCATGGGGACTACGATTATGTCCTCAAACTAGGTTTTATAACCCATTTTGACTGTATAAGACCCGTTTACAGGGTTCTTAAACCAAGACATAGAGTTTGTGGTCTCTTCATCCAAGGAAATGAAGTTTTCACATAAAAGAGTAATGAAGGATTCCCACTCTTCAAATAGAGCCTCGGGAAGCCCTATTGAAATCATGTCCTTCTATCCCAGTCGTCCTCTCAGTTGGGGGGATCCTATGCTTGCATCATATAGAGAAGAATTTTTTTTATCCCTTAAGGACTAAAGGAGGGGAGGGGAAAGCCGAAAATTGTTTCCTCCACCTAGCCAATGGTCTTCCCACAACTAGACACTTTTCCCGTTACCAATGCGCCAGACCATCCAATTTCCTACCCGTGGAAATTCTTCCACCAAGGCTTTCTAGAAAATAGATCCTTTAGAAGATTTTATTAGCAAGTGGAACCATTCGGTAACAGAATGATTTGTAAAATATTTTGTGTTCATGAATCTTACCCAAAGCGATCTTCCTTGATTTAATCTCCACAAATTCCTTCCAACTAGAGCACAAGAAAAGGGGTGAATGTCCTTTAATCCCCATCCCCCCCCAATCCTTTGGAGCTTCGATTGATTTCCAACTGGCTAGGTGAGTACCCCTAGGAAATTTATGACCAACCCATAAGAATTGACAACTTAACCTGTGAAATTTTTCTAAGACTCCTTTGGGAATTACAGTAATGGAGTTCCAGTACACAGGGATACTTTCTAAAATTGCTTTGAGTGACACTAGTCTTCTGCCCTTGGACAACATCCTATTCACCCAAACAAAGATCTTGGTCTCCACTTTTCTGATTAACCAACTCCAATCCTATTTTCTATAACAATATGGTTTTAGAAAGAAGCCTAATCACTTTAGACCTTCACTTAGAGTTTTTCTTTGAGTCTGGATAAGATTGAAAAGGGAGTTTTCTTCAGCTTCAGATCTATGGTTTAGGATAATGCAAGTTTTTCCAAATTGACCATCATTCACGTGGCACTATGAAAGAGGTTTAGGATTCTTTTAAGAGATGAAAGGTCCCTTTGAGATCCATACACACTGCAAAAAATGTCATCCACAAATAGCAGATGAGAAACTACATCAAAATCAGAAACTCTGACCCCTCTTATAAGGCCATTGGTACGAGCCTCCTTTATCAATATTCTTAAGGCCTCTATAATGATCATAAAGAGGAAAGGGGAAAGGGGACATTCCTGATGGAGACCTCTTGATGCTCTGAATAAATGGGACAAGGCCCCGTTGATGAGGACAACGAAAGAGGCACTTTGTAAGAAACCCATTATCCAGTTTACAGTATTCAAATTCATCCCCATCTGAATGAGTTCTAGACGCAGGAAGGTCCAATTAAATATGTCATAACCTTTTGAAAGATCCAACTTAAGGATGGCCACTTTAAGGTTTATTTTCTTGACATAATGGAGAACCTCTTGAGCAGTGGTTGCTGTGACATGAATCTGTCTATTGTGTAAAAACCCAAACTGTTCTTCCTTGATGATTTTTCTTAACCATCGGTCTCAATATTTTGGATATGATCTTGGAGATTAATTTATAGATTATGTTGCAGCATGATATTGGCCTATAATCCTCAAAATATTTTGTGTTCTTTTTTTGGAGATGAGACACAGGAAAGTAGAGTTTAGAGGACCATAGAACCTGCCTTCCCTTTGAGATTCCCTCACCACCAAAAGCATGTTGTCTTTCATGAGGTCATAGAAGGCTTTGTGTAATTCAACTGTAAAGCCATCTAGACCTGGGAACATTCCATTTTGCATATAGGAAAGGGCCAACCACAGTTCCGACTTCGAGACCTCTTATTCCAATGATTGATTCATATCCTCGGAGAAGACTGAATGGAAATTGCAAACAAGTTCCAGTATATCTTGGATTGGTAACCCAATAGGGGATGATAAGAGTTTGCTAAAGTATCTTACTCCCAACTCATCCTTTTCCTTGAATGAACTAACCACATTGTCGTCCTCATCCTTTACTTCCCATATCATGTTGATATTCCTTCGATAATTTGCAAAGTGATGAAAGAATTTTGTATTATTATCTCCAGCTGTAATCCAAGGGACATTGATTTTGAGATGCCACTCATGTTCCTTTTTTTCCAACCACATAGAGTGAAGATCCTTGATCCAGGTGGATTTTGGTGGCTACTCACCTATTCCAAATTCCAACTGGTTCATCTTGACAAATTTTCAGTTCAACACGTTTCTCTTTAATGGGGACATTTCTTTGGAATTGTGGGTTCTGCACTTCCGGGGCTGTCCTGAAGCCCTACATAACATCTAGGAGGATATTGGTGGCCGCCCTCTTATTCCAACTAGCTTATTTTGGATTTTTTCATGTCAATACATCTTTTTATACTTCTAAGGTTGTTTTGGGGCCCTAAAAAGTGTTTTCTTGGCTTGTCATAGTCAAAATATAGATGGAGTTAGTATTTTACAACATAATGCATAGTGATCGAAAATAGATTTCCAACGGGCTATCACACGCCTAAAATGGAGATCGTATTAATGTACTAACTTACCCCAAAGGGGCCCACATGACTTTTGATGCTTCATCTCCTAGGGTTAGGTTTTTGGATGTCTAGGGTTTTGGCATTCACGTGTATCATTAAAAGGCCTTCATAGCCTCATTGTACTCATGTTCTTGCGAATGAGCATAGCCATCACATCTCTTCTCAAAGATAAAGATGTCACCATTCTAGCGAGTCTTGCACTCTGTATTTTTATAGTCTCTGTACATTTATTTCATTAATAGAAATCATTTATTGTTGTATTTATACGTTTCTGGCAATTTTTATGTGTATTTTATTGTAATATCTCTTCTTTCATTTCGTTCTGAAAATAATCTGGATCAGTTGTATCAGAGAAGGTTGCTCTTGATCATTTTTTAGTGCATGTCCCTGACGAGGACCAAGTATAGAAAGTTGGGTCGCGAGCTTGTCTCTCTTGAGTACAATCGCTCTCACATGCCCAAGAAACCCTCTATGGTGGCAAATAATAAAAACGGTGGAGCAGAAGATTCTATTAACATGTTGCTCTAGCAATTTCTCGCGCGACAGATGAACTAAATGATGGAGAATTCTTCCCACGTCTTTCAACACTTGTCAATAGCAACATGTGCATATTCATCAAGCGACCACTTTGGAGGAACCTCTCCCTTCAAGGTACAAGTTAATTTTGATATTCCCATATTTGAAGGTCAGATAGATGCAGATGCTTTAAAAAACTGGTTAAATATGATAGAAGGTTATTTCTCTATTCACAATTTTTTTCAAAAGGGAAAAGATCACCTTTGCACTCCTCAATTCTCTCCCCCATGTCAAACATTGGTGGGAAACTTACTGGGAGAAAATTTATACAAAGGAATCTGGAATATATGGGGTCGAGCCCACTTGAGATTTTTTTTGTCAAAATATTATATTATATTATATATTATTTTTATCAAAATAATATCACCTCAAACACATAACCAATAAACACTTACTTCACATAACCATCCATATATTTTCACATCTAGTACCTTAAACTTATAAATCACAAGTCAAATCAAATGACCCTTACACAATTTTTTTATCAAATTTCTAATTTAAAATAATTTCATCAAATTTCCATTAAAAAAATAATAATATGTAAATATCTAAAATTGAGTAATCACAATCACCATCATCCTCAATTTCCAAAACTTTAATATCAACTATTTTATCTTTAATGCATTTTGTTTTTAATAATGCATTAAAGACAAATTATTAAAAAAATTATATTATTAAGCAGGTCTTGCACCATGGACTTGGGATGGAATTGTTTTGGGCATCTACCCATGATCCCACATTATCATTAAAGGACGCATTGTACAACCCCAATTAAATAAAAATATTAATTTATTTAAAAATAAATTAAATATTAATATTAATATTAATTTATTAATTTAAAAATATTATCATTATTTTTTTATTGATTGCAAAAAATCTTAAATAAAAATATATATATAATATATATTAAAAATTTTGAATAAAAAAAAAAAAATAAAAATATATATATAATATATATTAAAAGTTTTATTGTAAAAACACATTTTCACATAGTGGGTGTGGTTGAGATTAATCTCCTAATTAAGGTTTCACATAGTGGGTGTGCGTTGCGATTAATCTCGTGATTAAGGCTTTGAACAATGTCCTTATCTAATAAATGCTTCGAAATGAATTGTGATGCCCAATTTCATTGGGCATTGAAAAGTATTTCAACTGTGAAAGCGAGCGTAATGTCATCTAGTGGTGAGATAATCAAACTAATCACATCCTACTAGCATCATATTAGTTGTCAAATTGACAACTAGTTAGTGAAAATTTATGGATCTCGTTGTAGCCATCGCATCTTTGTGGATTTATCTCATATTATATGCTTTATTTGAGGTATGGCTACCAACACAATTTCATAGAATGATGTATTGAGTGACAAAAATGAGGAGATGGTCAAAGTCATTCACGCAAGTTGGATGATCAACTTTGTCCAAGCATGCAAGTTGGATGATCAATTTAGTCCAAGCATAGGAGATGGTCAAACTCATAGAACCAAGTTGGATGATCAGCTTTATCTACAAAATTGAAGATTTTCCTAAGCGTTTCCTTACATTGGGTGGATTGGTTGTCTAGAGGCCTCCTTGACACATAAAATTTGATTCCTAGAGTGAGTTCTAAATGACTTCAATCATCTACCTTAAATGATTTTTAATAAGGATGGGAGATGAACAAATAAACACAGATTCCATTGAAATTGCTATTCACATGAAATCGGTACTTTAGCGAATTGGACACTTTATGCATATTTTTAGCAACCCATGTTGTTGGAAACCTAATCCTATGGTATTAGTCGCTTGTGAATGGATATGAAACATCAAGTGAGTGTAATCGTCATCGAGAGTCTAAGTGACCTCTTGGTAGATGAATCCAAAATGAAAGTTCATGTATTTATACGTGTAACATATTAATGAAATGCATTCCACGTTTATCTTTATTTTCTTGTGTTCCAAAAAATGGTATCATAGTGCCTTAGTTCTTAGGCCTTATTTAATCTATGGTAGTTGTCCATAGTTGAGTTGTCTTTTGGAAAACATCTACATTGTTATTCCATGGGTGTTTTTTCTTCTTGCATGTGGAAATTCCTTGTCTTCCTTCTATCTGCACCCCTCTTCCTGCAAATGTGCCATCCATCTGCGCGCAATGTTGCTTCATTTCCTCAGTTCAAACTCCAAACTCAGGTCCAAACTCCCAAAGAGAGGCGTGGAAGGCAAGCAAATTTCTCCTACTCCTCCTCCTCTAGTAGTCGAGGAGGATTTCAAGACCATTTGTCTCATGTGATAGACACAAAAACATCAACGACACATTCAAAATCAATCACACATTTCTTCGAGAATGATTCATCCATGTATACACACCTACTTGTTGGCATTGAACACTCAAACAAGCCTCGTTTGCCAATGTTGCACATCCTGAAGATCCGTGAGTTCAACTTAAGAATCATGGTATACTTGCAAATAATTTTTTTGTAAATTTACTTGTGTTTTTTCTATAAACATGTCTATTTTAGGTAGAAGTTGACACCCTTCATTTGTTTAGTTTACATTTAATTGTTTAAAGGGTAGAGTTACAAGAGACCCTCTAAGGGTTGAGCTATGGATCGAATTGATGAACTATTAGAGTTATTGAACACTCTAATACTCTCTTCTCTGGACAATACAGTCACAACTGACATAGCAACTCTCATTGATGTTCTAACATGTTTACAAGATTCATACAACAAAATTGAATTTCTTCAGCTTGAATCACAACTCCAACAAGTAGAAATACAACAAAAGAATTTTCAACATTCTGAACTAGTGCAAGAACATCTCAATAAGCCAGCTCCAAATTCAAGTGCAATGAAGTTCAACTCTCTCTTTCCAAGCCAATCATCAAACCTTGGGAAGAAATCATAAAGAATAAGCATAAAACAAGTATCATATATCAAAAGAAAGTCACCTTTGATATTCCATATTATACCAAACCGATCGAGTTCCAAAATGTTGGATTTATACAAGAAGCATCATATTCATCTACTCCAGTTCAAGAGTAGATTCTGAAATGTCATCATTGTGAGCATTGTAGAAAGCATAATCATCCTTCGAACAAATGTTCCAAATGCAAGAAACCTGCAAGAGTAAGGAACCACTATGTGTGAATTTGTTCTTGGTGATGGTCATCAATAGTCAAGAAGGTACATCAGTCATATTGAATAATTCATTATCGACTAATGACACATCTTGCAATGGAAACATTATTTCGTCTTCTCACCTTGTCCCTAACAAGGGGATAACATCAATGATTGATAGGCTTCAATTTTTTAAGTCCTATCAATCAAGTAGTATGTTACAAGAGAGCATGATATTTGGTTTGTGGTCATCCAAAAACACCCTATTGGTTTGTAGTTTTTCTTAAACCACCACTTAGTAGAAGAATTAAAACTGCTGCTAGACAATGGTTTGTGGTTTTCCTTAAACCTCCACTTAGTAGAAGACTTACAACTTTTGCTAGAGAATAGTTTATGGTCATCTTTAAACCAATATGCGATAACATCTTTAAACGTTATGAGAACCATTGAGCCCTAGAGCCAAGTTTGAAAGTTTGTGGTCATTCATAAAACACCAAATTGATTTGTGGTCTACCTTAAACCACCATCACCATTTAATAGTAGAAGAAATCAACTTCTCCTATCCTACCAATCCTATCATTTTGGTTTGTGATAATCTATCACCATTTAGTAGTAGAAGAAATCAACTTCTCCTATCCTATCCTTTTGGTTTATGGTAATCTCAAAACCCTATCCTATCCTTTTGGTTTGTGGTAATCTCAAAACCACCAGGTTCACAAGGCATTAAAAACACGACCGTGACAAACCCGTGTCTTTTGCGAATAGTCAGATTGGTCAATATTAACAATTGAACGGGAGTGGTTGCAATGGACGCTCTATATAATTTGGCCTTTGCCATGAAGTTTGAATCGCCACAGTTGGAATGACGAGAGCGAAGGGAGTTTTGCTAGCATTCATGACAGCGTTATACTTTTGCGTTATACAAGGTAATAATTGTAATGATATATTGTAATAGGTAGTTGTGTGAATAAGTTAATCGTGTATGGAAATAAGATTTTTTTCTTTATAAAAAATTGGCGGTATTTTGAGTATGATTAGAGTTACATTACAATTTAAGTTTTCTGTATTGTGAAACGAATGTTTTTTCGACGGTTTTATGTTTTTAAGCAATCCAACTTTTGTTACTGTATTTGTGATTCTTGCAGAAGCAGGAGGCACGATCTTCGAAATCCTGAATGAGTGCCTGTTCACAGTTTGGCCAGCCACTCTAGGCGGAGGGCGTCAGCTGGAGAGAGGGCAGTCGTGGACATTTGAAGTCCCCGCGAATTCAACAAAGGGCAGGATTTGGGGGCGCACGGGGTGTGTCTTCGGAGGCTTCTGCGAAACTGGGGAGTGCGGGGCAGTGGCAACCTGCGAGGTAGCGCAATCCGTCCCTGCGACTACGTTCGAGTACTCTATCGATGGACGGATGGAGCGCGACTACTTTGGCATCAGTCTTGTCGGCGGATTCAACCTTCCAATGTCGATCATACCGACTGACCGTCAGTGCCAAGCAATCGCCTGCACCAGCGACATAAATTCCGTGTGTCCAGAAGGATTGAGGAAGCCGAACGCATGCATGAGCGCCTGCACTATTTTCAACACATCGGAATATTGCTGCACGGGGACGTCTTCGGATGCGGGGAAATGCGACTCCTCTAACTATTCGCGTTTCTTCAAGACACAATGCCCCCAGGCCCGCAGCTATGATTTTGACAACGTCACCAGCAACTTCACATGCCACAGCGGCACCGACTATAAAATTGTCTTCTGCCGCACTGAAGGTCGTCTCTTTTCTTTACGTGATCGATCCACTTATTAAAACCCTACTTTACGTGATTGATCCATTTATTACAAGCTTCAGATGGCAGTTCCATATGTTTTTATCATGCCGGGGGAAAGAAGGAAGTGTAATTTTTCTCCTGTTAATATAATTATATATTTTATAGAGAAATTGGAAAAAATACGGTATTGAAATTTTCTCCTCTACTATTGAATGTTTATTTCTATTTATTTATTGAATGTTTATGTTCCACGGAGATCCTGCCTTGATACTAAACTCACCATTGTTCCTGGCTTAGCTCCGAGAGTCACCAATTCAAAAAAACACAAAATGAGAGTTGTCATAGGAATAACAATAAGCGGAGCTTTAATAATGGCTTTAGCGTTGATGATGGGTATTTCTCTATATTGGAAGAAATTCCGGACTAAACAGCATCTCAATGAAGGTCAGGAAGAAAGTTTAGAAATATTTTAAGATGAAACATAGTAGGACTTTCTCTTATGAAACTACCTAATACTGTGGTCTGATAATTTGCAATTTGCAAGCAGACTCTTTGATGAATATGGTGCCAAATCAAACAAATGCTCGTGCCTTTACTCTACAAGAGATAACGGTAGCCACACAAAAATTTAGTCAGAATATTGGGCAAGGCGGTTTTGGATCGGTCTTCTTTGGTAAATTGGCGGACGGAAAAGAGGTAGCTGTGAAGGTGCTCTCATCGTTCTCCAGAGAAGGAGTGCATCAGTTCCAAAATGAGGTAATTCTAGGCTTCTAATCCATGGCATATGATTCAATTTCTGTGTCTGTGTAATTGTATTTACAGCAGTTTGATCATAATTCACAAGAAAAAATAAAGAGACAGTGGAATTCATGTGTGCACAATGACTGGATGAACAGGTTGATCTTCTTTCTAAAATCCATCATAAGAATTTGGTGTCATTACTCGGTTACTGTTTTGAATCGAAAGAGGTCATGCTTATCTACGAGTACATGCGTGAAGGGTGTCTAAAGGACCACCTTTATGGTATATATATTGTTTGATTGATTTGCTATATATTAATAATGATTCTAGTAATAACAGCCAACAAGGTATATCTCATTCTAAAGTGTTTTTC
>JZKD02S1770284.1:374692-387718 GCA_000966675.3 Picea glauca
GTGGCACATTATGTAGATCAAAGAATTGATCCATCTAAAGTATCCATGTGATTGGGTCCTTGCCATCAAACTTCCTCATATCAATCTTAGGAACGTGGTTGGTCTTCAACCCAAATTTGGAGTTTCTCCATTCTTGATTTACCTTCCTTGTGTCCTCATCATGAATTTCATGGGATGCATTTTCAATTTAAGGTGTCTTCTCTGTTACGAAAATTTTCAATACTTCCATGATATCCCCTTTTAAGCCATCCATCTTTGCCTCCAACTTAGCTTCCATCTCTTGTAGTTCATCTTTTGTTACTATATTCGTTTATAAATCACTTATGTCCCTATGCATTTCTTCACCTTCATCAAGATTCCAAGTAGGATTTTCTGGAGGCTTATTTGGTGTAGAAGTTCCCTTTTTGGGTGGCATGTTGGCCAAGTATCACTTTTCAACCTTGATTTTGAGGTGGCTCGGATAGATAATCTTTCTTATATTGTATCTCCCAAGTTTCGGCCCTTCTGGGTATGAAACTTTATTTTATGTAGTTCTATGATATTTCTTCTCTGCAATTCCATAGGTCTGATCAAAATTGGATGTGCCAAGTGGAATTTATGGTAACTTCCCCACAACTTGCTGATTTTTGGTATTTCCAAGAGATCTCACTTGTATAGCATGCCCTGCACAAAATAATTGATATAAAATTCTGAAACATGTACTAGAAATACTACAAATTGTCCACTATCCAATGAAACTAGTCCCACTCAATTTGGATACTCTAGGAAGAAGTTATGATTGTTTTACCTGGAACACCTTCTTGAGACTAGTCAAATACCCTATCTTCCACAGGGTGTATCTAAAAATGTAAGATGACCCCGAAGCTGAAATGTTTACCAAAAATACCTTACTAATTTATGTAAAAATACTCCAGAGTTCAAGGTTTGAAACATTACCGAAAAATGTTTATATTGAAAATTCCACAATGACTCAGTTCAGGATGATTCTAGAACCCTATCTTGTATAGGTTGTATCTACAAAAGTATAAGGTTGTAGGAGCTGAAATTTTAGCCCAATGTACCTTGATCTGTATACTAAATATCCTCCAATCTGTTCCTTCTGAAACATTGTAGAAAAAAAGTTATAGAGAAAATTCCAAGGTGTCTCAAATGTAGTAGAGAAACCCCAAGACCTTGAGGTCTGATACCATATGTTAAGAACCAAATATCACTATAGCATAGAAAAACCTCATAATAAGTAATCAATGCCTTGAAAAAGAGATAATTTCATATAATAATCCTCTTTGAGGGGTCAACCTCCTTTTACCCCACATAAATGTTCAAGTACAAGATGATTCCAAATGAAAATGTCCCCTTAGTATATATAGGAGACTAGGAGGTATAATTACAAATAATGGAATAAAGACAACATAAATAAAATAGAATTACTAATGTAATATGCCCCAATTAAGGGGTAGTGAGCCAATATTAGGGCTTAACAATATCAACATTTAAAAAACAATTTGGTGAGTTATTAGAATATTTTGTTTTAAAATTTAAACTTCTATGAAGTACCAAGATACAACAGACTTAAGATTACCTACACGTTGTTCAAGTGGTTCATTTGTTCGAACAAGATTTATATCCATTTCCATAAGAGATCCTTGACAAACAAAACCAACTACATCTGAAGGCTCTAACAATGAAATGGATTATTCTAGGTGGATATAAGTTACCACCCATTTCTTCCACTAACTAAAAATAGTTCCCTATCTTGGAAGTGTTTCTACAACAAAGCACACAACTCTATCAGGTTGTCAAAGTAGAATAAATTCCTCACCAAGTCAAGTCGATCATTAGGAGTTAAATTTAGTAGAAGTTTTTCCATCTAATGGAGGCACTTAATGAAATGGGAATCGTTACTTCCTAGGGGGGGGGGGGGGGGGCAATTTATTATTTATTTAGGTGCATATTGGTGGCCACCCACCTCTTCCAATAATTTAGAATATTTCTCCATCTTGGTAGTGTTTCCATAGTTTTTTAGGTCTTAAATGTTTGATGCAATTTTGAGGTCCTAAACAATGTTTTTTACCCCTACGATGCATTAGGGTTGTCATTGTTAAATTTCTTTGTAGAACAATTATTTATAATTTAACTTTCATATATATATATATGTAGTGTAAACAAAACACAAAATAACACAAATATTTCTTACAAAGTAAAGTTTTAATTCAATAAAGAATACAATAGATCTTGAACCACTATAACTAGAATGCATATACATGTATTTATGTAAAATACTCATGCGCTAGAGATTTAATGATTGTTCATTATAATAGAGAGAACAAGAACTCAGATCAGTATAAAATGAAGTAATTTGTATTTTATTTATAATGTTTACAAAACACCTCATTTGAATAGTTAGTATCGTTGCCTCTTCACGTCATCACTACAAGGAAAATATATTTTAGCAGAGGTTTCTAATATTACAAAATTGCCAAAAATTGTCAAAAAAACCTTTGCTACAACATCTGTTATCAATAGCGGATGTTTTTGTGGATACTGTAAAATAATTTCATTATAACTAAAAACATTTGGGTGGCCGGAGGTGTTAGAAGATGTTTACAAATTGTATAAGGCACAAGCACCGATGCATACATACATCTATAGCACCGGTGCAGTCCACCTAACTTCAAGCACCAGGGAAATAAAATATGAAGGCACTGGGGCAGAAAAATATTTAAGCACTAGGGCATTTGTCTTATAAGCACTAGATATTTAAAAACAAAACACAATGGGAGAGTTAAAAATAATTAAGCACATGGCATTTATTTATAGAACGCACTAGTGCATTATTAATAAGAAGGCACAAATGTTGTGTAAAATAATATGCACTGGTGTGTTACAGGGAAAAATGTTATGATGCATTAACAATAGAAAGCATCAGTGATTTTCCGTAACAAACAAGCCTCGATTCTTATCAATAACACAATAGCGTCATTGTGTATCAATAACACATACACACTGGTGCTTCATATAATATTAATGCACTGTTGGCCAAATTTTTAATATAATTTTGTGGTATTAAATTAATATTGAAACTATTGCTAATTGATTACATAAAATCACTGGTGCGAATTTCATATGAAACTTACCGATGAATTTTAATATGAAATACATCGAGAAACATCGACCCGTGATAGTGCAATTATTGTTATTTTTTAATTCCATCATGTATAATTTTTTTTACATATATCTTATATTTTGATCAGTGAATTTGGATATGATGTTTGGATTAATTTTTTATATCATAATATTTTTCATCTCTTCATTATAATATTTAGTCATCCATATATTTAATCAACGATATAACATTTCACAACGACATTGAGCAACAAAATAGAATAAATTAAAAAATATTTTATTATATGAATAAGAGGGTATTTGTCATACAAAATGGGACACTTATAGGTAATCTCTTGTCTTTCAATTGGGACACTATGTCCATTACATTAACCAAAAATGTCTGATTTTCACAAACAATTATTTAAAAAAATTACAGAAGATGAGGGATTAGAAATGTTGAAAAATATTTTTTCATTCACCTGATTCATCTCTCTGTATTTTTTCCAGCAAGATGCTACGCTCTTCTAGACTTAGATCAGAAATAATGTTATCGATATTCCTCATTTTGTGGCATTGCATGATACACACTAACCAATAAATATTAGTTAAACTTACATATAGTTCAACCATATTAATTTTGTATAGAATTTACAGAGAACCTACCTTTTTTTTTTTACGTATTTTTCATTATTGTGTCAACCGGAACTTTTCTTATTTGAACTCTTCTCATTCATATTTTTATCAATATACAACATGTACCATCAATACAAAAATTATTAAATATATTCTATAAATAAATAACATAATTTTTAGCGAAAAAAATATCGTTGTAACCGATGTGTTTTTTATATACAAAGTACCGATGTGTTTATTACATAAAACGTATTGGTGCATTCCATACAACAACACACACTGAATAGTTCAATTTATTTTTTAAAATATTGTGAATTACAACAGTGAGATATAAATAGAAGACATCACAACGACGACAGTAGAAAACAAAATCATAGCAAAAACATTAAACATTCATAAAAAACAATAGAAAAATTACACACCAACGAGAAGAAAAAATTAAAAAACTTATGCGACACCATTTTCTGTATTGTTTAAATGAGAACATCAGTGATATTTTTTTTATGCGCCATATTTTTTAATTATTATTGTTTTTTTTTAAATATGGATTAATCGACACATTCTTTATATATAAATGCACCGGTGCGTTTCTATCGAAAAGGCGCAATGGAAAAGTGGAAAACATTTTTAAAAAAAAATGTCAAATACAAAACTGTTTAAAAAAGAAGAAGCATAGGGCCGATTGCATTTGAGATCCGATGCAATAAGTGGTCCCTTTGCATCACATGCCAAGCAATTATGTATAGAAAAACAAACCCATTAGATATAAAATACCTTAAACAAAAATCCCTGATTATGAAGTGATAGAGGGAGTTAAACCCTAGGGTGAAATTTTTCACTCACGTAAGAAAATAAAAACAAGGTTTTAAATTTTTTTGTTGTTGTTGTTGAATGTAGGGTTTTTAGTGAATCACTATACCCTTCAAATCCTAATTTTCTGAATATTTTTTCTATTCCAAAGTATTCTTCTGCTCTATAGTGCTCCCCGTTATGTCTCTCTTCCCAATTTCTTTCCTATAAATTTTGTCAAAATAATGAAAATATTGAATACCTTCTTAATATTAAAAAAACATTATGAAAAGAGTTTAGAGTGAATCACCATACCCTTCAAACTCTCATATTCTGAATAATATTGTGGTTCCAAAGTATTTTTATCCTCCATAATGTTCCTTCGTATATCGCTCTTCCAAGTCTCTCCTTTGCAAAAAATTTCAAAATAATGAAATAATGAATATCTTTGTAGTATTTAAATGACTTTATGAAATTCGATTCCCTCTCTTTTTTTAATCATTTAAAAAAATAGCATTTTATTTTTTATTTTTTGGCACGACGGTGTGTTTATGTAAGATGCATCGGTGAATCCATGTTACATTACACACCGATGCATCCATATTATTTGATGCACCAAAGACACATAATTGTTTTCTCTTAACAAAATCTGGAAACACGGTGTGGTTGATTTTTCAATGCACCGATTCTTATTTTTAATATGTGCATCGTTGTGTTTGTGGTTTATAATCGCACTCGTATGTATTTAAAGTTATTTTAACTATTATTTTCACATAAAATAGTATATTAATCTCAAATTATATATGATGAATTTACATGACTTGCAATACTTCAGTATACATTTTACATTGTGTGTCGCCATATTCTTAAAAAATGGTTTCAAAACTATATTCAAACTCAGATTGTGGTATGGTCCATGAAATTTATTTTAGATATGTACATAAAAATTTATTGCTAATTTTGATGAAATATAGGGAATAAATCTTATCATATGATCAAATGACCAATTCTTCAAATTCCACCCCATTCCATATTGTTCAAATTCCATCACAAAGTTCTCCCTTTTCCATCTCTAGTAAGTTTAACATATTTTATTTATGTTTCGATTATCTCATTGATTTTTTTTGTATCCATGTCAATCTGAATAAAAATGTATCCAAATTTGCAGGATCTTGATTTAGAATCGAGTTAGTATGCATAAAATATTCCAGTACCGGTTCAAAAACATTAGAAAGTCTTATTAGGAGAAACATATCACAAGAATTTGGTAGATAAAAATGGACAACAACATTACCCTACCAATTGTGACATTCCATCTTCCAACCGCAATCCTTGGTTGAAGATGGTGATAATTGTTTAGTATAATGTAATTTGAACAAACAAATTATTGCATTGTGCTTACTAATATCATCGATGTACTAATGCTCAATATTTTTGAAATTAAGATTCTTCTTATGATGAATGACCTACCTACCATATTTCGTTGCACCCCACAACAATTTCAACATGAGAGAATGCTACTATGATACCACAACTCGGAGAGGAAGTGTACCAAGAATGGTTGAATCAGCCACCTATTCAATTCCCACTATGTCAAGATTCACCAATTAGGAATGAATACAAGAATACTAGTATTTCTTCAGAAGTTGGCAATGGAGATAATAAAAAAGAGGTTGGTATGGATGATTACTTACAATATATGAATTCCATGGAGACAATGTTGTTAAACGCATTCCAGAATGATGATCTAGGGGATGATTCTCATATCAATGCTACCATTTTAGAAATCCTAAAATCTTCTTCCACAAACCTTCACTTTGGACCTAGTGTATGGGCAAAGTCTACCCATCTTGAGAAAACAATTTTACTTTACAACATGAAAAAAAGTTTTGGCATGTCAAACCCATGTTTCTTGGCAATATTGAGGTAATTGACCAACAAATGTCGTATATTAATTTTTTGAAATATTGTCACAGTACAATCAACATTACAAATGGTTTCTTTTATAAACATTAAATGACCTTGTACATTAATTCTATTTCCCACTAACTATAGAATATTCAAATATAAGGTTCTTCCTAGTGATAATTTTTTTCTTGATAGCTGCGAAGAGGCAAAAAAGTTTTTGAAAATGTTGGGTGTTGAGTATATATCATATAATTCAAGATCGAATGATTGCATTATATATATAGGAGAATATGCAGAAAAGGGGATATGTTTGAAATGTGGGCATGAAAGGTACCATAAATCAAACAAAAATGGTAAATCACATGGTACTCCTTATAAGATATTGAGACACATTCCTATAATCCCAACGATTCAAAGCCTCTTTCATTGCAAATAATTAGCTATGTTGCAGGGATGACATGCCTCACACAAAAGTGAGTTGGGAGTTATGTGAATCCCAACATATTCAATAGCTATGAAGCATATAGAGAATACATGGTCAGAAAAATTCAAGGATGAGGTACAAAGTCTATGAATCAACATAGAAATGGATGGCATGAACCCATATTCCCTCCAAAACACCAAATATTATGTTTGGCCTATAGTAATGATAAATAACAATATCCCTCCATGGTTGTCATTAAGAATGAAAATCTTATGTTGGCTCTTATAGTCTCTGGTAGAAGACAAGTGAAGAATATGGATGTCTACCTACAACCATTGGTCGATGAATTGAAGGAATTATGGCAAGGGATACATGTATACGATGTATCAAGACCCATCACCACAGAGAGGAGTGTTGCATTGTATGGAATATGTCCTTACATCACACATGATTATCCAAGCTTAGTAGTTTTATCTGGTAATTAACATGTTTCTTGATTTGTTTATATATGTAACAATATTTATTTGCATATTTTATTCATTGTGATTGACATTCTATTCTTAAACACTAATGTGTTATGTATACAATAATTTTGCAGGTCTTGTAACTAAAGGCTATCATGAATGTAAATGTTATGGACTATAACGACCTCGTCGTTACGACAACAAAATGATGTACAACATGTAAATATATATTTTTTCTTTTTAGCATTAGGAATTTGACATCATCACATTATTTATAACAATGAATAATCACACGACATCATAATTAAAAGAGACACATGATCAACAAATAAACATAAATAGCGACGCCATTCAACACATCACAATCAACTGAAGAAAATTACAAATAATGATTAACCATGTCCTTTATACTAAAATAAATACCCACCCAACCTATCCTGCATGGTTAGGACCTCTAGGACATATAAGAAACGCTCAAGACTAGGATTTATTCAATTGATTTTGACCACTTAAGGTCTCAAGAATGGTGATTGTTCTGAGGAACAAGGAGGTGTCTAGTTCCCTTAATAAATCACAACTCATAACTCCAGTCTATATTTATCAGTCATACATCAACATTATTCATGGCATAAGAGATTCTAATTACTCAATCAATCTTACATAAACATGATTTTAATGGTGCAAGAGAATCTATTTACTTAATCAATCAAACATCAACTTTAATTGATGCAATTACCAACATGAATCATTCCAACAAAAACCACAATAACTAGATCATCCTTCTCACCCAATCATCACTTAATCAAGAGGCAACATGATATTCTTTCATACTTAAAGATCTTCGATCTATAATGGGTGTGAGTGGGTAAGAGGAAATTACATAAAGAGTAGCCAGAAACATGAGAGAAATATAAACTTACTATCAGAAGAGATCTATTTCTAATCATCAATAATAACCAGTTAGGTTAGGTTCATTCTAGCCAATCTTCAATTATCTAGAGCTTCAATCTTCTTCACAAGGTAAAATCATCATGTAGCTTAGCTACACTTTTTTATATTATGAAATGACCTTTAATAAATAAAGGGTAACAAGGGTTCATTACATGTAGAATTTAAGAACCTATAAGAAGATCAATATCTTTAAGAAAACAACAAGAATTCAATAAAATTTTCATATCTAATTACAAGGCTAAGAAAATTAACAATTAAGCAATTGATAAAATTAAAGTTGTCGTGTATTCCTTTTTAAAGAACCAAAGATCAAGTGATCAAACACTAATAAACTTCATTACCATTATACACATCCAATTATAATATTTTAAATAAGGTCAACCAAGTTTAAGCAACATAAGGAGTCCATAAACTAACTTACCTATTCTCTTATAAAAACCCAAGAATGTCAAATCTTCTTAAAACCATTCAAGAGGGTTCAATGCTACAATGATAGATTCATTAAGTATGGTAGGAAGATTAGGAATCGTTCCACTTTATTTTATTAAGGTAGAATGATAAGGGGGAAACCGAATGACAAGGGCGTGAGCTAACATCATTTTGTCACAATCCTAATTTTTTCATCTTGGGGTCTACACTAAAAGTGTACCTTGTGGTTCTGCACTAAGCACCAAATCAACGAATCATAAACTGGAAAAAAAAAACGAGAAAAATCTCAATCGTAGAGGGGGCACATTAAAATTTGCTAGGAGAAACTCATTAAAAATCATTGGATGAAGTCTGAGGAAAATATCCACATGGAGAAAGAATAAATAAAAATAGACGAAGAACTCTGAGGGAAAATCACCTCAGAATGAAGCATAAATACAATCAAGGAAGAAATTTGAGGGAAAATTGCCTCATGGGAAACTCATTAAAATTGTTCGAAATACTCCGAGGAAAATTTCCACAGAAGGAATCATAAATAAAAATCGAGGAAGAAATCAGAGGGAAAATCGCCTAAAGGGAAACTCATTAAAATCGCCGGAAGAACTCTGAGGCAAACCACCACAGAAGGAAGAATAAATAAAAATCAATGAAGAAATCTGAGGAAAATCGCCACATAAGGAAGCATAAATAAAAATCGAGGAAGAACTCTGAGGGAAAATCGCCTCATGGATAAACTCATTAAAATCATTGGAAGAACTCCGAGGAAAATTGCCTCATGGAGAAACTCATTAAAATGGAAAAAGGAGCATTTGATAGTCTCCAAGATTTGCCAGGCCATTGATTCATATGGGGAGAAGGGAGGATTTTTGTTTGGGCTTCCACACTGCACATGGGAAAATCCTTGGCCATTATGGAAGTCGTCAATGCTCAAGTTTCAATTTTAACAAAATTTTCAGATGAAGTTTGTCATTTCCATAGCTACAACTAAATACAATTCTAGACAATGTTACTCTTTAACTGTGGTCGAAGGTCAAGATCATTTAGACCAAAATGAGAAAAACAAAAATAATATATAAAGAGAATCTAACGCAACACCAGTACTTGTTTGCAATACATGACTATCAATTTTAACTTAAACACTAATCTTATCAAGGTTTATAGAAAATCAACATCAAATTTTCAATAACAATACTTGAAAAATTATAAAAAATCATTTACAATTTAATATTATTACAATTCTAATCCTCAAGAAGAATACAGTAACCAACGACGGTGAGTTGAAGATTGATGCAGGAGCATCCACAACGTATCAAGTGAGCCAGCACATCAAGCAGGAAAGACAGCTGGACAGCGCCTACAAATTTTGAAATGCTTTGGAAGTTGTTGCCCCACTCTTTAAATGAAGGCATTCATAAAGAAGCGCACTTGTATTGTAAAGGGGACCTTGAGTGGATAAGATCTCGTCCTTAGGTAGATGAGGCATTTAATAGATTTAATGTTGTTAGATAGGAATTGATTGTAGATTTGATAGTTGTAGAATTCGAGAGGGAAAACAGAATACAAGCACCCTCCTTTGTACATTGTATTATGATTCATCAACATTCATACAATACCAAGAAGAGAGGAGCAGGCAGAGAACTTGTGAAGAACACCCATGTACAGATTTGAGTTAATAGAAGGGAGTCTTTGATTCAAATTCATGTCTGGTGTTGTTTCTCTGTGGGTATGTTGCCTATGTGCTCATGAATGTTTTGTTTTCCTTGTATGCATTTGCTTTTGAATATGCTGTGCATGTGATTTCAAGGTTATTGATTGAAGTCTGAGAGAGAAGAGAATGATTTTCAATTGTTTCTCTATTTGAGCCAGGAGATTCCTGCATAGAGTGCAGTCGAATTCATCTGCATAGAGTGCATTGATGAGGCTCAAAAGTTAAACTCTTATTCTCGTTCACCCAGAAGTTGATTTGGGTTGGTAGAGCTGTGCAAGGTGTGCGCAGGCTAGAATTAGTCTCAGCTATGAATCTGAGCAGAGAGAGCTAAGGACTGCTGTTGCAGGAAGTGCACAGGTTCTGGAAGACTCAACACTTCGAGAGTTGTTGAGGGTCGAGCGTGGAAAGCGCGTGCGAAGTCTCTGAGGGGGTCAGAGTTGACCAAGCTCAGGAGTGATAGTTCCTTCGTGAAGACTGTGGGAACAGACCCAGGTGAGGTTCGGACTGGGAGAAGCGGTGAAGCTAAAGAAATCCTTGAGGAGGAGAATCAACGGTCAGGGTTCAACGGATAGATTCATGAAATCCCACTGACCGTCATATCTGGGAGAAGCTACGAGGGATTTAACCCTTAGGCGCAAAGAGAAAGGAGAGCCATTGGGTTTCGACATATTGGGTTTCCCAAAGGCAAGAGTTTTATACTCATTGAAATTGCGATCAGTGATTTCCTGATATAACCGGAGTTGTTGATCGTCAGGGGACACGTGGTACAGGATCCGGGGAATTCGGGGTTCGGCGTTCGGGGTTTTCTAATGCAAAGGAATTGCGACCAGTGAAATCGCAATCCCGCGATCCCCGATATAATGGAGGGAGAGGTGATGTGACAGGGAGGTAGCGCACGTGCCATCAGAGTTCGGGGTTCGGAGATTTGCGGGGCGAGTGAATCGCGACATCACAGGTGTCGATTTCCTGATAGGGAAATCCCCGATAAGAATAGAAGTGTTTACTTTTGACCCAACGGGGTTCGGGGTTTTGAGTAGCATGATAATGTGCACACAGGGTTTGTGATATCGCGAAACCCGATTTCTTGAGACAACTGCCGGGAGATCAATAGAGTGTCCTATGGGTAACATAGTTCCCGATACGGGATTCAAGGAGTGATACAGCTCTTCGGGCTAGATACGAAGAAGGTCCTGGAGGAATCAGTTGGACTGTGAGGGTCACGACTCGTACCAAGTGGTATCAGAGTAGAAATAGTTCTTTCTTTTCTATAGAGAAGAAGGAGAGAGGATTACACCATGCCACCTAGAAGAGAAAGGAAGTCACCTAATCGAGAAGACAGGGATGCGCGAAGAAGAGGAAGATTTCCAGGGAATCCAGAGATGGAGCACCAAATGAGAGATCTCTGAGAAAGACTCGAGGAGATGGAGACAGCGCAGAGACGCGGAGTTGGGGCTGGAGAGTTCAGTGATTCCGAGGTGGAAGAGGAAGATGGACATGATGAAGGAGAGGTCACAGCAGAGGATGCGTCGACCGAGCGATTAATCAAGGCCATTTCTAGGATGAGTTCCAAGACCAAAATGGATTTTCCAGTCTATGAGGGGAGCCTGGATGCAGAAGAGTTGTTAGATTGGATCCGAGCTCTTGACACCTACTTCGATTATGAAGATATTGAAGAGGATAAAAAGATAAGGCATGCTGTCACGAAGTTGAAAGGACATGCAACCTTATGGTGGGACGAGCTACAGGCGGATAGGCGTTCCAAAGGCAAACAAAAGATCAAGAGTTGGGACAAGATGATCGCTAAGATGAAAGAAAAATTCATCCCCAGAGATTATCAGATCACTTTGTTTAGGTGAATGCAGAAGCTGAGGTAGAAGATGATGACGGTGAAGGAGTACACCGAGGAGTTTTACAAACTCAATATCAGAGCAGGTCATCGGGAGAGCGATGGTGAAAAGGTGGAGAGATACCTGAATGGGTTGAGGTATGACATTTAGGACGAGTTAAGCATGGTAACCATCAAGACGGTGGAGGATGCTTACCAGATGGCTCTGAAAGCTGAGGAAAAGCTGAGCCGTAAGCAAGGTCAGCGAGGGCGAGGCAGGAGTCAGCCCACTGGCAAGGCAGTTGCCCAGGAGAAATATTAGAAGCCCAAAGAGGAATGGAAGAGACCTCAGGGTAAGATTGAGAGAGGTGGAACCTCACAACAGAGGCAGCAATATGTTGAGCCGAGGAGATAGCATACAGAGCAGGGTGGGGGTTATGCTGATGTCAACACTTTTCCTCGTACCAGAGGTAGAGGAAGAGGCAGAGGAGGAATCATCACATGTGTTAAGAACCAATACCAGATATGAAGATATAATCACCACAAATATTGAATACACAATAGATCCACAAATCAAGATAGAATAAACAAAACTTTATTATTACCAAACCCTTGAGGTAGGGAAACACCATACAATGGATCCTGTTATGGAAGGGATCTTCTCCTGTTCACTTTCCTCTTCGAGGGGGCATCCTCCTATTGAGCTTCAGCTCCAAATACAATATTTCTCTTCATGTCTCATTACATTGCTTGAACCCCTTTATATAGTGCTACCATCACCTAAGAACAT
>JZKD02S1770284.1:389378-408099 GCA_000966675.3 Picea glauca
ATAGTGGGCCTTATTTAATAATATAGTGGACCTAGTCCACCTTACATTGAATGACCTCCACTATTATCACTATGGGCCCTCTAGGCCACCCCACTACCTCTCTAGCTACCTTACAACATGTTTCACATGTGGGAAGGACGGACACATGGTTGTTGACTGTCCAGACAGGAAAATGGACAAAGGAGAAGCTCACATCACTGAGGCATAGAGGCATGATGTTGAGGATGAAGACACCGGAGCAGGAAAGTCACCGATGGTGCATAAAGTCCTTTTGACGCCTGATAAGGAGGTGGAGGACACATCTTAGAGGAGCCAACTATTCAGGACCATGTGCAAGACCAAAGGTTGGAAATGCAAGGTCATAGTGGATAGCGGAAGCACAGACAATCTCGTTTCAACCGAGATGGTGGAAAAGCTGGAGCTGGATACAACTAATCACCCGAGTCCATACAAAGTATCATGGCTGCAGAAAGGACATAAGGTGAGTGTCACTAAACAATGTTTAGTTGATTTCAAAATGGGTGAATATAAAGATAAAGTCCTATGTGATGTCATTCCCATGGATGTCTGTCATGTATTATTGGGGAGACCATGGCAGTATGATAGAAATGTTGTTCATGATGGGAGAATGAACACATACACCTTAGAGAAGGATGGGATGACACACAAATTGCTTCCGATAAAGGATAAGGAAGTAAAGCCGAAAGTGAGCAGTACCATACTTCTCATGAGTGGGAAGGAACTTCTCATAGAGATGGAGAAGAAGGAAGATCCCCAATTATTTGTGGTCAGGAAACCAAGAATTGTCCTGACTAGTACAAGAGTGGACAACTTGCCAGAGGAGATTCAGGAACTGTTGGGAGAGTTCGTTGATATCATTGTGGACGAACTACCTCGTTCATTACCACCGATGCAGAGTGTGAGTCATCACATCGATCTCATACCAGGAGCTAGTTTGCCAAATAAGGCTGCATACAGGTTGACACCTCAGGAAAATGAGGAAGTCAAGAAGCAGGTACAGGATCTACTGGACAAAGGACTGGTCAGAGAGAGTCTGAGTCCATGTGTTGTTCTGAAAGTACTGAGTCCAAAGAAAGATGGAGGCTGGAGGATGTGTATAGAATCTAGAGCAATTAATAAAATCACCATCAGATACAGATTTCCACTGCCGAGAATGGATGATCTGATGGATTGCCTGAGTGGGGCAAATTATTTTTTGAAAATAGATTTGAAGAGAGGATATCATCAGATTTGCATGAGAGAGGGAGATGAATGGAAGACAACATTCAAGACAAATGAAGGTTTGTATGAATGATTGGTCATGCCGTTTGTCTTGACAAATGCGTCAAGCACATTCATGAGGTTGATGAATGAAGTCTTGAAGGAGTTCATCGGGCAGTTTGTGGTCATATATCTGGACGACATACTGATTTTCAGTAAGACGAAGGCTGAGCATTTGAAGCATTTGGCCATTGTGATGAGAAGACTGTAGCAGGAGAAGTTGTTGGTCAACATGAAGAAGTGTTCCTTCATGAAGACAGAGCTCATTTACTTGGGTTTTGTTATTTCAGTGAATGAGTTGAAAATGGATCCTGAGAAGGTGGAAGTGATCAAGAATTTTCCATCACCGAGAAATGTTTTCGAGGTGAGGATTTTCCATGGACTGGCTAGTTTCTACAGAAAATTCATTCGAAATTTCAGTGGAATTAGCACCGCGATGATGGACACAGTGAAGAAGCGACACAAGACTTTTCACTGGACAACAGAGGCTGAAAAGAGCTTCAATCTGCTGAAGCGAAAGATCACAGAGCAACCAATCCTAGTGTTGCCTGATTTTCAGAAGACATTTCAGGTGAAATGTGATGCCAGTGGGTATGCTATCGGAGGGGTCTTGAGTTAGGATGACAGACCAGTGGCATATTTTAGCGAGAAGCTAGATGAAGCGAAGCTAAAATAATCCACATATGATAAAGAGTTTTATGCCATCATACAGGCATTGAAGAAGTGGAGGCATTACTTGATACCCAAGGAATTTGTATTGTACAATGATAATCATGCATTGCAGTTCATGAGTCAACAGGATAAGTTGAACCAGAAGCATGCAAAATGGGTAGAGTACATGCAGAATTTCACATTTGTGATCAAACACATTTTAGGGACTGCTAACAAAGTGGTTGATTCTTTGAGAAGGAAATGTTTGTTGTTGCAGGAGTTCAGAGTCAAAACCTTGGGTTTTGAAAATCTTAAGGACACGTATGCTGGAGATGCAGACTTCGGAGAAGCATACGAGGCAGCTGAGAACCCAGTTCTTAGAGATCAGAGCCCGTGGATTGACTACATGATCCAGGAGAGATTGTTGTTCCGAGGAAATCAACTGTGTATTCTGAATTGCTCCATGAGGGAGAATTTGGTGAAGGAAAAGCATAGTGGAGGCTTAGCAGGTCACTTTGGTCATGAAAAAACATTCGCCAAACTGAGTGAATCATATTTTTGGCCAGGGATGCAAGCAGATGTAAAGAGGTTTGTTGACAGGTGCCGAATTTGTCAACACTCGAAGGGCCGAAAGCAGAATGTAGGGTTTTATCAGCCATTGCCCATACCCGAGAGACCATGGGAGGCGATCAGCATGGATTTTGTGTTAGGATTGTCGAGGATGAAAAGAGGAGTTGATTCCATCTTTGTGGTGATGGACAGGTTTTCAAATATGGCACATTTTATTCTGTGTCAAAAGACCAGTGATGTGACCCACATCGCAAATTTGTTTTTCAAAGAAATCGTCAGATTGCATGGATTTCCGAGAAGCATAGTCTCGGACAGGGATACCAAATTCATAGGTCATTTCTGGAGTATTCTATGGAAGAAGATAAGAACTAATTTGGCATTTAGTTCATCTTACCATCTGCAGACGGATGGGAAAATGGAGGTTGTGAATAGAAGTTTGGGGGATTTATTGAGGAGCTTGGTGACGGAGCACCATAGTAGTTGGGACCAGATATTACCATAGGAGGAATTTGAGTACAACAATTCGGTGAATCGGAGTACAAGAAGAAGTCCATTTCAGATTTTGTATGGAACACAACCGAGGGGAGTTTCTGAACTCAGGGAGTCAGAACAGGCTGCAACTAGCAGTGCTAGCGTGGAGGAATTCGCTGAGGCGATGAAGGAACTACACAGTCAAGTGAAGCAGAGACTGATGAAATCAAATCAGGAGTACAAACGCAAAGCCGATCAGTGGAAGAGACAACTTCAATTCGAAGTTGGTGATATGGTTTTGGCACACCTGAGGAAAGAAAGGTTCCCAAGGGGAACATACAACAAGATCAAGATGAAGAAAATCAGACCGTGCAGAGTCCTGAAGAAGTTCGGAGAAAATGCTTACGAGCTTGAGTTGTCGGATGGTGTCGGGATATCTCTGATATTTAATGTTTCAAACTTATACCCATATAAGGCTGAGGGAGCAGGAGCTGGAAGTGATGAGAAACCAGAAGTCCAGTGGCAAAAGAAAATGCCAGTTGTAGAGAAACCGTAGATGGAGTGTATACTGGACAAACAAGTGGGAAAGAAGACCAGGAGAAAGCAGTATTTTGAGTACCTAGTGAAATGGAAGAATCACCCAGTGGAGGATGTCAGCTGGGAGACAGAAGCATTCATACATAAGCATGGACAGACCATACAGGAACTCATGGACAGGAGCCCATGAAAATTTTCAAGCCGAGGAGTATGATGCAGGAGCATCCACAACGTATCAGGCGAGCCAACACATCAAGCAGGAAAGACAGCTGGACAATGCCTACAAATTTTGAAATGCTTTGGAAGTTGTTGCACCGCTCTTTAAATGAAGGCATTCATAAAGAAGCGCACTTGTATTGTAAAGGGGACCTTGAGCAGATAAGCAATCATCCTTAGGTAGATGAGGCATTTAATAGATTTAATGTTGTTAGATAGGAATTGATTGTAGATTTGATAGTTGTAGAATTCGAGAGGGAAAACGGAATATAGGCACCCTCCTTTGTACATCATATTATGATTCATCAACATTCATACAGGAGCAAGAAGAGAGGAGCAGGCAGAGAACTTGTGAAGAACACCCATGTACAGATTTGAGTTAATAGAAGGGTGTCTTTGATTCAAATTCATGTCTGGTGTTGTTTCCTTGTGGGTATGTTGCCTATGTGCTCATGAATGTTTTGTTTTCCTTGTATGCATTTGCTTTTGAATATGCTGTGCATGTGATTTCAAGGTTCTTGATTGAAGTCTGAGAGAGAAGAGAATGAGTTTCAATTGTTTCTTTGTTTGAGCTAGGAGATTCCTGCATAGAGTGCAGTCGAATTCATCTGCATAGAGTGCGTTGATGAGGCTCAACAGTTAAACTCTTATTCTCATTCACCCAGAAGTTGATTTGGGTTGGCAGAGTCATGCAAGGTGTGCGCAAGCTAGAATTAGTCTCAGCTATGAATCTGAGTAGAGAGAGCTAAGGACTGCTGTTGCAGGAAGTGCACAGGTTCTGGAAGACTCAACACTTCGAGAGTTGTTCAGGGTTGAGAGTGGAAAGCACGCACGAAGTCTCTGAGGGGGTCAGAGTTGACCAAGCTCAGGAGGGATAGTTCCTTCGTGAAGACTGTGGGAATAGACCCAGGTGAGGTTCAGACCGGGAGAAGCGGTAAAGCTGAAGAAATCCTTGAGGAGGAGAATCAATGGTCAGGGTTTGCCAGATAGATTCGAGAAATCCCACTGACCGTCATATCTGGGAGAAGCTATGAGGGATTTAACCCTTAGGTGCAAAGATAAACGAGAGCCATCGGGTTTCGGAATATCGGGTTTCCCAGAGGCAAGAGTTTTATACTCATTGAAATCGCGATCAGCGATTTCCCGATATAAACAGAGCCATTGATCGTCAGGGGACATGTGGCACAGGATCCGGGGAGGTTGGGGTTCGACGTTCGGCGTTTTCTAATGCAAAGGAATTGCGGTCGGTGAAATCGTGTTCCGGTGATCCCCGATATAACAGAGGGAGAGGTGACGGGACAGGGAGGTAGCGCACGTGCCATCGGAGTTCGGGGTTCAGAGATTTGCAGGGCGAGTGAATCGTGACATCACAGGTGTCGATTTCTCGATAAGAATAGAAGCGTTTACTGTTGACCCAATGGGGTTCAAGGTTTTCAGTAACACGAGAACGTGCACATAGGGTTCGCGATATCGTGAAACCCGATTTCCGGAGACAACTGTCGGGAGATCAACAGAGTGTCCTGTGGGTAACATAGTTCCCGATACGGGATTCAAAGAGTGATACAGCTCTTCGGGCTAGAGACGAAGAAGGTCCTGGAGGAAGTGGTTGGACTGTGAGGGTCACGACTCACACCAAAGATGTTCTTCCACGGCGACGCTTATTCTGGTCTTCCACTTACTAATCGTTGAGAATTCACCGATCCCTCCCAACCAATTTTAGGGGTACTCTTCTTCCCCCTTCTTCCCCCGATCCTGAAGGGACCATGTACACAACCAACTAGAAATCCTCTATCTCCCATATCGCCTCTCAAGGTAGATCCACCACTCTCTCAAGCTAGGTGTCCCAACTCTCACAAGTAAAACCAGTCAAAAATTCTGCAGCATAACTTTACCCATAACCCATGTCTCATTTCTTTTCCCTTTCGACCATTTTCTTTATAGGAGTTTCCTTAATGACACATTCCCACTTGCACATTTAATTCAATTTTTAATTAGATAATTTATAATTATTTCCCCCTTACACTTGCAACCCTTTCCGTAAGTCACACAAGTAATTCGACATTTTGTTTTAATTAAATTAAATTTTCCTTACCCATCGTAAAAGCACTCCTTAAACCATTCCTAGTTGTGTCTTTATTCCCCTTATTCCCATTTAATGACTGATGCCTTACTAAATCTGAGTTGAGTTAAAATATGAATCTTCTTATAGTTAGACTTGTCTTAACTAGACTCTAGATACCTTTCTATGCATACACATTCTTTCAACTTTATTCCTTTCTTATCCTAAATTCCAACTTGGTATTTCTTGCACATGTGTGTATGAAGTCAATCTTTAGGTTTATTTCATTTTTCTTAATTTCTTAAATTGATTTACCTCATTCCTATTTTATTTAATTTAAAATTTAGTTTTAGTATTCTCACCAAACATAGACTTAGGACTATTTTTTTGAATAGGTTTAGACTTTCATTAGGCGATTCACAATCAATAGTTTCAATCGTTCATTAATTAATTAAAGTGATCAATGCTTAAATATTTTACAGAGTTTAATTATTTGCTCAAGGTTTTCTAGGCCACCTAGATTCTTTGACTCAAGTTTTATTTCCACGACATTCCCTTCAAGACGCATTTTGTTCTCCAAGGGTGCCACTTGCCTTTGATTGGTTTTTGTAGTTGTCCAACCCTTGGATCCAACACTCCATTTGAGCGAACTTGTGAGAGACTAAGAGCTTCTAGGGAATAAGGACCCTACCTTATTATGTGCCCCTTAGAAATATTTGTGAGAGATTGTCTCAGTCTTCCCTCACGACATCGTGGACCTCTCTAACTAGGTAATCATTAACCTACAATTGAAGCCACGATGGGAGTGATAGTAGGCTATGACAGGAACACTGCCACACCTCTCCCTCAATATCTGGTCTATGTGCATGGCCCTTTTACTCGTTATGTGAGTCAGATTAGAAAGCAATCATCAGATGGCAACCATCAATGAAACACTTTCAACGATCCATATACAAAATCATACTATAATCGATCATATGTCATATATGCATAAATGAAATACTTCAAACGAATACAATCCACTCCCTGACTCAATCTGGAGTCCCAGGAGGTCCATTGATTCCATCGACATCCATAATATGTCAAGTGTCCTGCACACTAAGGGGGAACTTTTCAATAGCATATGTCAATACATATATATCAATTAAAATTAAATCACAACCATCAACACCATCATAAAAATAAATAAGCAAAATATATAACCATGTACTATAACCGGATCACTTGCACACAAATGTCCTAAAAGAATAAGTCGATAACATGTGATTGCAAGAGCGGGATGTTACATACACCCCCTCTTGTTTTAAACTTCATCCTAAAGTTTTATAGTATATGAAATGGAATAAGAAAATTATCTGACAAGATCTATATGTCTAATCTATCAAAAAAATATGAAAATTGTTGGCGCATATCATATGCATCCTTCTAGGTAGTTGAGTGTGGACTATAATTGTCCCACTAGACCTTCACCTGATCGACTATTCAATGTAATAGCTATCGAATATGATGGTACATAATGTGGATTGGCTCTGCCGTGAGTTCACCCTCGTCTGACACCTACAAGGAACTCATGTCAATCACATGTGTAGGATCACTAACATAATGTCTCAAAACAAATACATGAAAATCATCATGCATACACCTCAAAGAATTAGGAATGGCTAGTCGATAGGCCATGGGTCGTTTCTTTTCCACAACTTCAAATGGTCCCACAAACCTAGGAGAGAGTTTATCTCCCTACCCCAACTTGATCGAACTCTTGTGTGGTTTCAGCAGTAGAAAAAATTGGTCTCCAAATTGATAATTGTGTTCAACATGATGCACATCGGCATAAATCTTCTATCGATATTGTGCTTATTTAATCCTTTGGCTTATCAATTTCATTTATTCTTCCATTTCGTGGATTCCTTTTGGTCCTACTAGGACCCTATGCTCAATTTGATCCCAACTTAATGGCATCTGACATAGTCACCCGTAAAGAAACTCAAATGGTTCCATCTTAATGGTACTTTGATAGTTGTTGTTGTACGCAAAATATACAAGTGGAAATAACTCTTCCCAATTCTTTTGCTGATCCATCACTTACATATGCAACATAGCTTCCAAAATTTGGTTTGTTCTTTCTATCTTCCCGTCTGTCTTAGGGTGATATGTTATACTAAATTTCAATTGTGTCCCCAATCCCTCTTGGAAACTGGTCCAAAAACATCCTGTCAACACCGATCCTCTATCAGATATGATCATTTTTGGAACGCCATGTAATCTCACAATATCGCTGATAAAAAATCTAGCTATGTCCGATACCTAATATGTTGTACGCACATGAATAAAATGTGAACTCTTTGTCAAACTGTCAACTATCATGAAAATCAAATCATGTCTCCTTGCTGTCAGTGGAAATCCAACAATAAATTCCATCTAAATGACCTCCCATTTCTATTCTAGAATGACGTGTGGTTGTAGTAATTCTGCCATATGTCTATGTTCAGCCTTCACTTGCTGAAATTATAGACATCTCTCCACGTAGCTAACTATGTTTGCTTTCATTCCTTTCCAGAAGAATAAAGGCTTTAGGTCTTCCCTCATCTTCATGACTCCCAGATGAGCCATGTACAATGCTCGGTGAGCTTCGCCTAAAATCAAACTTCTCAATTTTTCATTAGGATGTATGTAAATCCTATTATTATTCTTCATCAATATGTCATTTTCCAATGTATAACCTTCAAACCTTGGTACCATAATGGTGTATTGTTTGATATTTTCCTTAACCTCTTTATACCAGTAATAATCGAATTGTATAGTTAGAATATTTTCTCGAAGATTTGTGTGAAGAGGTATTGTCTAGAATACACATGATCTTTAGCTCAGTGAATCTACAACTATGTTCATTGTTCCTTTTATGTAAGTAATCTCAAAATCGTATTCGCTAAGCAATTTTGACCAACGCCTTTGTCATAAGTTGAAGTGACTCTAGGTAAATATGCACTGCAATCCACAATGATATATTTTTAGTTTGAATTTTCATCCAATCAGATAGTGTCTCCACATTCTCAATGTATACACAATGGCCAATAACTCCAAATGATGCATTGTGTAGTTCTCCTCATGATTTCTTAATTTCCTTGAGATGTAAGCGATCGCTCAACCATATTGCATAGAGACTCCGCTTAAGCATTACTTATATGCATATGTGCATACCAATAATTCCTTGTCCATGTCGGGGAATTTTAGTATCGGTGTTGTCATCAACAGCCCCTTCAGCCTTTAAAATGCTTCCACACACTTCTCGGTCCATACAAACTTTTTGTTTTTCTTCTGCAATTTTGTGATAAGATTTTCTATCTTCAAAAAACCTTCGATGAACCATCGGTAATATCCTACTAAACCCATAAAGTTGCATACTTGTGCTACGTTCATCAGTGCAAGCCATTCCATAATAGCCTCTACCTTCCTTGGATCCACAACGATGCCTTCGCCAGATATAACATTCCCTAAGTAATGAATCCTCGATTGGTAAAAAGATCATTTCAAGAGTTTCTCATATAATTTGATTTCCTGTAAACACTGTAGTAATAAGAGAAAATGTTCGTCATGTTCTTCCGTCATATGAGAATATATAAATATGTCATTAATAAATACTTGAACAAAATTTTCCAAGTATTCACGGAGAACCTCATTCATTAAACTCATGAATACCCCTGGGGAATTTGTCAGTCCAAACGGTAAAATGATAAACTCATAGTGCTCGAACTTCGTCTTGAATGTGGTCTTAGTAATACATTCCTCTTTAATCTGTAACTAGTGATATTCTGATCTCAATTCAATCTTTGAAAACACTGTCACGCCTTTCATTTGATCAAACAAATCATCTATTCTTGGCAATGGAGAATTGTTCTTGATCTTGGCCTTGTTCAATTGATAGTAGTCAATACAAAGTCTCCACAACCCATCCTTGTTTCTTATGAAAATAACAGGAACACCCAAAGGTGACACACTTGGATGTATAAGCCCAAGGTCCAACAACTCCTTCATATGCATTTTCAACTCCTGTAACTCAGTCGTTGACATATGATAAGGCATTCTTGTTATCGGTTCAGTTCCATTTTTCAAGTCAATTGTAAACTACAACTCTCTTTCTAGTAGAAATCTCGGTAACTCTTTTGGAAATATGTCAACAAACTCTCATACTATCGGAATGTTTTCTAATACTTCCTTCATGCCCTTGTCGTTCAAGGCTAATATTGCATATAGATTGGATCCTTTGTGCATTCTCTTTTATAGCTGTAGGGAAGAAATGAACCTGAAGGACACTCCCTGGTTTCTTCCTACAATCACTCTTCTCTTTCCCTCATCATTGATCAAAATTAACCATTTTTTCTTACAGTTGAGTATTGCATCATGCGATTCCAACCAGTCCATACCAATCACCATGTCATAAGATCCTAAGATCGTTACATATAGGTTGGCCTTCGTTACAAAATCTCCCAAGTTAATGCGATAGTCTGTAACCTTTCCTCCAACCTTCTATGTGGAACCCAAATCCATTTCTATGTATCTAAACTCATCCTGTTCCACTTCCTTTACCTTAATTCTTCTTAGCAGTGCACCAGAAATAAAGTTCTATGTAGCACCAGATTCTATCAAAATACTAAAACTTTCGTCAGCGATTGTACTTGACATATCAAGCACAGTGGAATGGTTCTCTGTCTGGCAGTTATTCACCGCTGCATGAATCCTATGGGCCTTTCCCAAATATTCAACTCTAGTGTGTCCTGTTGATCCAATCATTGTGGCCTTCTCAACCGGATAGTCTCATTGGTAATGTGGCTTTGATGAACAAGCCTAAACTATTGTTGGCTTACCAACCTGAAATTTTGGTTTGTTTTGATGAACAAGCCTAAACTGTTGTTGGTGTGGGCGATGTTGCTATTGATGCAATGGTCCTCTATAGGGAGTCCTCTTTCGAGGCATCGGTCGTCTTGGTGTTGTGAAATGGGATCCTCTCGACGCATATCGATACCCTAATGTATGTCTGGATGGTGTCTGATGCTATTGTGCACCTGATGTCCTATGTCCAGTCGGTATTGTAGGAGTCCTACCCTACCCCCCTTCGGTCATCTCTTCCTCATCTATGAGGGCCTTTTGGAATGCATCGTGCAATGTCTAAGGCATTAGGATCATCACCTTCGCACAAAGGTTGAATTTAAGGCCCAATATAAACTTGTTGACCTTCAACTTCTCTGTGTTCATATGCAGGGCATACCAAAGTAGCTCCATGAATCAGGCCTCATACTCTGGCATCGTATGAACACTCTGTAGTAATGAATTGAACTCATTGAACTGACGCTTGATGAATTCCTCTGATAGATACCTCTCCTGAAACTGCTTCTTGAACAGTTCCCATGACACGTCTTCGACGACCATGTTTAGTTGAGGTAGGAGAGTATTCCACCATAGAAGAGAGCTCCCCTTCAACTAAAATACCACCATGTGGACCTTCATGTTTGAGGTGTATTCACAAAGTGAAAAGTACATCACCATGTTATACATCCATGCCTCGAAGGATGAGTTGTTCATGGCACCCATGAACTCAGGAAACTTCACCTTCTCGAGGTCTCTGTGAATTCTACCATTGGCAGCTGGAGCGCACTGTGAACCTTCATTAGGTACAAGAACCCTGGCCTCATCTCTATCTAGTTAGTTAATCAAGGGCTCTCACATCCTATGAGATGACCTCATCAAACCAGTGACATCCCCCAAATAAATCTTCTTCTGTCCAATGACTTGTTCTTCTCCTTGGGTGTTAGATCCCTCTGGCATGAATGCTACTGGAGGTGTCACACCTATTCCCCTTGAATCATGTCCTCTATCTCCATGATGTCCTCTAACCATGATTACCTACATGGAAAAATGTCAATTTTAGTTAGCGATAATTTATTAATCAAGTTCTTAATATAGTGGAAGGCATAATGATCCCAAGTCGCACAATTGAAGCCGCTATGATACCATATGTAACGACCCCGTCGTTACAACAACAAAATGATGTACAACGTGTAAATATTTTTTTTCATTTTAGCATTAGGAATTTAACATCGTCGCATGATTTATAGAAATGGATAATCACATGACATGATAATTAAAAGTGACACATGATCAACACATAAACATAAATAGCGATGTTGTTCAACACGTCACAATAAACTGAACCAAATTAAAAATAATGATTAACCATGTCCTGAATATTAAAATAATTACCCACCCAACCTATCCTGCATGGTTAGGACCTCCAGGACACATAAGAAATTCTCAAGCCTAAGATTCATTCGATTGATTTTGACCACTTAAGGTCTCAGGGATGGTGATTGTTCTGAGGAACAAGGAGGTATCTAATTCCCTTAATCAATCACAACTCATAACTCCAATCTAGATTTATTAATCATACATCAACATTATTTTTGGCACAAGAAAATCTAATTACTCAATCAATCTTACATCAACATCATTTTAATGGTGCTAGAAAATCTATTTACTTAATCAATCATACATCAACTTTAATTGATGCAATTACCAACATGAAGCATTCCAACAAAAACCACAGTAACTAGATCATCCTTCTCACCTAATCATCACTTAATCAAGAGGCAACATGATATTTGATCATACTTAGAGATATTCAAGCTATAATGGATGTGAGTCGGTAAGAGGAAATTACATAAAGAGTAGTGAGAACCGCAAGATAAATATAAACTTAGTGTCAGAAGAGATCTAATTCTAATCATCAATAATAACCAGTCAGGTCAGGTTCATTCTAGTCAATCTTCAATTATCTAGAGCTTCAAGCTTCTTCATAAGGTAAAATCTTCATGCATCTTAGCTACACTTTTTTATATTATGAAATGACCTTTAATAAATAAAGGGTAACAAGGGTTCATTACATGTCCAATGTAAGAACCTACAAGAAGATCAGTCTGCTTAAGAAAACAACAAGAATTGAACACATTTTTCATATCTAATTAGAAGGCTATGAGAATTAACCAATAAGAAATTGATAAAATTAAAGTTGCCCTATATTCCTTTTTAGAGAACCCAATATCAAGTGATCAAACACTAATAAACTTCATTACCATTCTACACATCCAATTATAATATTTTAAATAAGTTCAACCAAGTTTAAGCAACATAAGGAGTCCATAGACTAACTTACCTCTTCTCTTATAAAAACCCAAGAAGATCAAATCTTCTTAAAACCATTCAAGAGGGTTCGATGCTACAATGATATATCCATTGAGTATGTTAGGAAGATAAGGAATTGTTCCACTTTAATTCATTAATGTAGAATGATAAGGGGGAAATTGAATGACAAGGGTGTGAACTAACACCGTTTTGTCACTATCCTAACTCTTTCCGCTTGGGGTCTGTACTAAAAGCGTACCCTTTGGTTATGGACTAAGAACCAAATCAACAAATCATTAAACTGGAAAAAAAAAACAGGAAAAATTTCAATGGGAGAGGGGGCACATTAAAATTTGCTAGGGGAAGCTCATTAAAAATTGTTGGAAGAACTCTGAGTAAAATTACCACATGGAGAAAGTATAAATAAAAATTGAGGAAGAAGTCTAAGGGAAAATCGCCCCAGAAGGAAGAATAAATACAATCGAGGAAGAACTCTGAGGGAAAATTGCCTCATGGGAAACTGCTTAAAATCTCAGGAAGAACTCTGAGGAAAATTGCCACGGAAGGAAGAATAAATAAAAAACGAGGAAGAACTTTAAGGGGAAATCACCTCAAGGGAAACTCATTAAAATCACTAGAAGAACTCCGAGGAAAATCTCCACAGAAGGAAGCATAAATAAAAATCAAGGAAGAACTCTCAGGGAAAATTGCCTCATGGAGAAAATCATTACAATCACTAGAAGAACTCTGAGGCTAATCACCTCATGGAGAAACTCATTAAAATGGAAGAAGGAGCATTCAATAGTCTCCAATCTTCTCCAGGCCATCAATTTGTATGCAGAGAAGGGAGGATTTTCATTTGGGCTTACACACTGTGCATGGGCAGGTCCTTGGCCATTGTGCAATTCGTCAATGCTTAGGTTTTGATTTTAACAAAAAATTTAGATGAAGTTTTTGATTGCCATATCTGTAGATAAATCCAATTCTAGACAATGCTACTCTTTAACCGTGGTCAAAGTTCAATATCATTTAGAACAATACGAGTCAAATAAAATAAAATTTAAGGGAAGCTAATCCAAATCCAACACTTGGTTGCAAGACAAGACTATCTATTTTAACTTAAACACTAATCTTATCAAGGGTTTACTTTCAATCATAGTACTTGGAAAATTCTAAAAACTCATTTACAATTTAATATTATTACAATTATAATCCTCAAGAAGAATACTATAACCGATGACGAAGAGTCGAATATTTTCTTCTGCGATGATGATTCTTCTAGTCTTCCACTTGCTAATCATTGAGACTTCATCAGTACCTCCTAGACAGCGCTAGGGGTACTCTTCTTCCCCCTTCTCCCCCCGATTTTCAAAAGGAACACGCACACAAACAACCATAAATCCTCTAGCTCCTAGCTTTCCTCACAAGGTAGAGCCACCACTCTCTCTCAAGCGGGATATCCCAACTCTCACAAGTAAATTCAGTCAAAAATTCTGCAGCATAACTTTACACATAATCCATGTCTCTTTTGTTTTTTGTTTCAATCATTTTCTTGATAGGAGCTTCCTTAATGATACATTCCCCCTTGCATATTTAATTCACTTTTCAATTAGATAATTTAGAATTATTTCCCCTTTACACTTGCAACCCTTTCCCTAAGTTGCACAAGTAATTCCACATTTGATTTTAATTAAATTAAATTTTTCTCACCCATCCTAAAAGCGCTCCTTAAATCACTCCTAGTTGTCTCTTTATTCCCCTTATTCCCATTTAATGAATGACGGCTTACTAATCTGAGTTGAGTTAAAATAAGAATCTTCTTCTAGTTAGACTAGTGTTAACCAGACTCTAGATACCTTTCTATGCGTACACATTCTTTTAGATTTATTCCTTTCTTATCTTAAATTCCAATTTGGTATTTTCTTGCAAATATGTGTATTAAATCAATCTTTAGGTTTATTACATTTTTCTTAATTTCTTAAATTGATTTACCTCACTACTATTTCATTTAATTTAAAATTTAGTTTTAGTATTCTCACCAAACTTAGACTTAGGCTTAATTTTTTGAATAGGTTTAGAATTTCATTAGGGGATTCATAATTAATAATTTCAATCCTTAATTAATTAATTAAAGCCAACAATGCTTAAATATTTTACAGGGTTTAATTACTTGCTCAAGGTTTTCTAGGACACCTAGATTCTTTGACTCTAGTTTTATTTCCATGATGTTTCCTTCAAGACACACTCTGTGCTCCAAGGTTTCCACTCTCCTTTGACTACTTTTGGTATTTTTCCAACCCTTGGAGTCAAAACTCCATTTGGGCAACCTTGTGAAAGACTAAGGGATTCTTAGGAATAACGACCCTTCCTTATTGCGTGCCCCTTAGAAATATTGGTGAGTGATTGTCTCAGTATTCCCTCATGACATTATGGACTTCTCAAACATTGTAATCTCTAACCTACAATTCAAGCCATGGTGGGAGTGCTAGTAGGCTGTGATAGGGACACTGACACACCTCTCCCTCAATATCTAGTCTATGTGCATTCCCCCTTTACTCCTTATGTGAGTCACATTAGCAATCAATTGTCATCCTACATCCATCAATGAAACAATGTCAATGATCCATATACAAAATCATACTATAATCGATCATATGTCACATATGCATAAATGAAATACTTCAAACCAATACAATCCACTCCCCGACTCAATTCGGAGTCCCAGGAGGTCCATTGATGCGATAGACATCCACACACTCAAGGGAAACTAGTCAATAACATATTTCAATACATATATATCAATTACCATTAAATCATAACCATCAACATCATCATAAAAATCCATAAGCGAAATATATAACCATGTACTATAACCGGATCACTTGCACGTAAGTGTACTCAAATAATAAGTCGATAACATGTGCTCGCAAGAGCGTAATGTTACATGGACCTTTTCTAAAGGTTAGGTGGTCAAACCACCTATGAAACGTAGTGTACAACTGCTCAAGGGTGTTCCTCCCAGAAGAACACCCTTATAGAAGAGAAACATCCTCTTTCAATGGTAAACTAGAGAAAACCCAAATTCCTGCAATAATGACACCAACAAAATGGATTAGAGCACATGAGAGAGAGAAGGATAAGGAGATTACATAAATGTTCGATTCAATTGGGGAGCCTATGTTCGATGACCTATAATTCTTCGACACCTATGTTGAGAAATTTCCCATTGGGATGAAAAGGAAATCTATATTTTATGAGCTCCCCTATTGGGAGAACTTTAATATTTCCCACTTACTAGATCCCATGCATATATTTAAAAATGTTTCATCTTCTCTATGGATGCACATATCATAGAAATAAAGTGACACATTGGTTGTGAGGATATATCTTATTTCTTCAAAAACTAAAAAGAAACATTGGCCAAGACAAGAAATTAGAGGAGAGGTTGGTCCCTCTTGGTCTTTCAAAGAAGGTGATGTCCCATGGATTTTGAGGAAAGAATATATTTGTTTGGAAAAGGAAATTATATTAGGTGTGAATGTTCCTTCTTTATACAGGCATTCCCTACGATGTTGCTTCACTGTGTGTCAAGACAATTTCTCGGGGTTGAAATCACATGAACATTTGAACCTTATAAAGGTATGACGTATGTCAAAAATATGATTTTATTACTTGTAATTTTTATTGTTATGCCATGGGATAAAACAAAATTATTTTTTTATGTGTTTACTTTATAGTGCCATTATCCTCTACTCGTGCATAGGTGTGTGAACCATGACATCCCCCATGACCTAAGGCGTGCCATATCTAAATTATCTGCATTTGTACATTGGATCACATCAAAGGAGATTCATATGGCTAGCATTCCACGGTGGCATCAAGAGATAGATGAGATTGTTTGTATGTTTGAGAAGGAACTATGACCAAGTTTCATGGACTTGCAGGTTCATATTCTAATTCACCTAGTAGATGAGATTGAATTGGTTAGGGTGGTCTCCTGTTGTTGGATGTTTTTTTAGAGAGGTACATGAAGAAATTGAAAGTATTTGTTAGTCAAAGGGAAAAACCCGAGGGGTCTATGGACAAGGGGTACATATCGTATGAGTATTTCTACTATGCTAGTGAGTACATCAAGCAGATTGAAAACACACCAAGTGTAGTGATTTGGGATGACAAAAGGGACAAATAAAATAGAGAAGGGGAGCTTCCCCAAATGAATGGAAAAATGTTCTTGATAAATAGTAAGTGACTTATAGTTTGCCAAATTTTTTCACAGTAACTATTCACACTCAACTTCATAATGTATATTTTCATGATATCATATGTAGTATATGTTGGTTTGATTTGATGAATACATTGGTGAATTCATAAATTGATGCCATCAATAAATTCATTCTTTACAATTTGGAGGAAACACAGTCATGGGTCACATTGTACAAACAGAAGAGGAGGAAATGGGAAAGCGAGAGGAAATAATTTTGATGGTTGAATGGTAGAAGCATGCCTTATCTTGATCATTTAAAAGAAAATATGCCAATGATATACCCTTACAGTTGGGTTGCTGACAAAGTCAAAGAGAAATATGGTGCATCTAGTTGTTAATCCCGTGAAGAAGAGGATGCACTAAAAATAGGGATTGGTTGCAACAACAAGGTAATAATATTTTTGTGTACATAATTTTTAACGTCGTAATGCAAATTTGAATTGTAAGTACATCGATATTATTTTATATTTTAATGGTTGGGTTATTAGACACATATTGACACCGTGATTTGTTCATTTTTTTGTAGGTGCATTTGTTCCCATCTATGTGGGCATATGGACATCATTTTCACACAGCGAATGTCGATGATGGACACATGGTAGAAGATTGTGGAGTGGAAGTCGAATTCAACTAATATATTCATGCTAGCCACCGTGATCAAACCACCATACAGGGGAAGTTAGGTTACATCGGAAAGATACAAGAGATCATTCAAGTGGACTTCTCTTATTTTCAATGTGTTATTTTTAGCTGCAAGTGGTGGGACACCTTTAATCAGAATAGGGTAAAGGAATATCGTGATAGTGGGATGATATGTATCAAATCTAAAAAGATGTGGGTTGAAGCTAAGGAGCCTTATGGTTTCCCAAAACAGCGCAACCAATCATTTTTTTACCCAGATGTGTTGGATAGGAATTTGTGGTTTGTATTAAGACATGACCCTAGATCAAAATGTATTTTTGAGAAAAAAAATGTTACCATCCCAAGAAAGGAAGATAATTAGGTTGATGACAACAAAGAGTGCTATGCACATGTTTTATTTCATATTTAATATTGTTGTTGTATATTTTTGTTATATTCTTCATTTCACTTATTACATTTTTTTTTATTAATCTTCTGACAGAGGAAATGTTAATTTAATTCTAACAAATATTTTAACAATTTTAGTTGGTTAACAACTAGTTTGATGTGTAATGCAATTTTATTTCAAATTATTTGTGATTGCGTGAAACGTTTGTTATTTGAAAATATTTATATGTTGTTGCATATATTTAAAAATGCTTCATCTTCTTAGACTTGTTTCATGGTTTTGCATATGTGGATCCCTTAAGCAAAAGTTTGAATCATTTTTTTCATTTTTTTGAACAAGGTGGTTGATGTTTTGAATACAATATATATATATATATATATATATATATATATATATATATATATATATATATATATATATATATATATATATATATATATATATATATATATATATATATATATATATA
>JZKD02S1770284.1:421774-439479 GCA_000966675.3 Picea glauca
ATCAATCATCAATCAATCAATCCTTTGACATCAATCAATCACTTGACATCAATCAATGACATCAATCAATCAAACCATTGGCATCAATGACAACATGATCCAACAGAAACAATGTTACCCTTGTGGATCCCTTTGGAATATTAGTAGATGATCCCTTTGGCATATTAGTAGTATGTGGTTTGAGAAAATTTGGTGGTAGTGAAAACTCTTGAGTAGAATCGAGCTTGCCTTGATTTTTATGTGGGAATTCATATTTCAAAGTGCAATTTTGGGAGCTGACGATTGGCATTATTACTAGGGAAATTTTTCGATTCCCTGGATTCAATAGATCTGGTATAGAATGGTGTTGGGAAGTCGTATTTGTTTGAATCATTAGTTTCCATTTGCTTGTATTGAGGGTTATAGAAAAAAATGGTATACAAGGCATTTCAAGGTCTCACATGGTAACTACAATTATGGAGCACATCCCTTTGATTGTTATGGATAAATTTTCTCTAGTCCAGGAGGATCAAGATCTTGACTACTATAGTTTTGTGCAACACAAAAGAGAGGAGGAGGGGGTGGTGTTGACGGGCGAAATTAAATGCTCGCCAACTGGAGGAGTGGATCCGGTCCGAGGTTGTCTAAATAACCCAAGCCGTTTGGGATGATCCACCCTGACGGGTTTAGCGGCTCCGTTGGCCGATCTAAGTCCTAGGAAAATGAAAGAAAACTAACTAAAGGAACTAATCTAAATGAAAACAACTATTAAAGCAAATTAATAAACAAATCTGAAATACATATATACAGTCTATTGCCTAATATTATACAACAATAATTCTATGAAATTAAATGTTCAATTATCAACAAAATTAGATCCCAACTACAAATGTACAATATTTACAGATTACAGATTTTAAATCAAAAACCTGAAAAAAAACCATTTGTGAGCTGTCTTATGACAGCAAAGCTATTATTTTTGAATTTTATAATTTTATGAAACAAAAAATAAAATAACAATTATCAAAGCTGAATAATTAAAATAACAATCTGTACTAAAAAACTAAACTATACATCTATCTATACTACTGATAATTCTCTATCAAATTGAAAATAAAGATCTAACCTGAAGTAACGCTTTCCAATTTTGTCCCGTACAAAGTATCTGATTCAGTTGTTCAATGGGAGGAAACCTGCACTAGAGTTTCCACAAGATTCTTGTAAACAGGAAGCAACAGTGCTCTTTGAATATAAATGATAGGACAAACAAGACATAAAATGACAACAATCTTAAAATTTACAAATCATCACATTTAGATAAACCCGTATGCGAAGATTTGTACAAAATGATTCATTTAACGAAGAAGATAAACCTTTAATTCATTAAATTGAAACAAAGTAATTGTTGTACTTTAAAATAAGAGACATTAGATATGGAAAACACATAAACCAAATCACATCAACCTGCAATGAATTACGATAGCTAAAGTAGTCGATGATTGATTGCAAACTGATATGAGGAAAACTTGAAATAAAAGTTTGATATATTGAAAGCTAAAGCTGTTACAAAACATCGACTTTCATCCCAGTTTGTATCCTCATAATTCCATTGTCTTTGTTCTCCCAACAGTGATGGGTTCATTACAAAAAATAACAAGTATTTAAAGACCACAGGGTAAAACAACCCTGTGGGAATTATCAACCACTGTTTACAGAAAATATGGGAAGAATCTCCCCAAATGTCTATTTCTAACTAAAACTAACAACTTGAACCAGATCAATGTAATAAAAGTATGTTCTAAACTGCCAAAGCACATCCAATTGGTCATTGAAATTCGTATGCACCTGAAAGTGGACAAGAATAGACAAGTTTATATAATGTTTTACTTGTAAAATTAAAAAAACTCTAAATTTTAAGACTAGCTATAGAATCTCACGATTCTGTAGCTAGTCTAATTTGAAAACATAACTGTTTTAAATCAATCCAAAACTAACAGAAACATATTCGAATTATTAAACAAATCTTTAATTGCTAATTGAAAACAAAGAAAATCATCCATGCCAGAAGTAACCAAATCTTTATGCCAATTTGAAACAGACAGAAATTGTGTTTAATTAACTGAATGGTAACAGGGATATATGCAATCTGTCAAACACTTTTTATTACCAATTCGGAGCAGACAGAGTCGTTTTGATAATTTGAAACCAACGAAATCATTATTGAATCAATCTTAATTGAAATAGACTATAACCGATCAAGCAAATCTTTCATATTCATTCAATAGAAACACAATAGTTTATGTCGACTCCGAACTTAACAAAATCATTGTTGAATCAAAACAAAACTAATAGGATCGTTTTTTAATTTAAAACTAACCGAACTATATCAAATCAATCTTTAATACAAATTCAATGCATATACAAATAATTATGCTAATTCAAGGCATGCAACATCGTTTCAGAATCAAACCAAAAGAAATGAATCAAACTAACTTAGGGCCGACACAATCGTTATACTAATGAAAAATCGTATCAATCAAAACATATATGTGTCCGAGTTTAGCAAACAAATCTTCTGTACATGATTCATAACGAAATCATTTTTGGTAATTCAAAAATAACATAATCGTTTTGAATCTATTAAAATGAATAGAACTAATTGAAAGTAAACCCAATCTGTCATACTAATTCAAACCAACTCATAAAACAAAATTGATGTTGAAATACATACTTGGGCAGTAGGAAAATGATTCGATCAGGATAACTTTGAATTGACAAAGGCTGTTGCTACCTCGACATTTCAGAAGACAATTGAACCCGTAGTATTTTGCTTCTTCTCGTTGGCTTGTAGCATGTTGTTCTCCTTTGACAACACAGTAACTCGTTCCTCTAATGATTTAATCTTAGATTGCAACAGGGAAAAATTCATGTAGTAATGTTCAAGCCAAGAATTGCATTGAGTACACGATGGTTGATCGGGTCTTGGCATTATAGGCGAGGGTTCCTTCAAGTTACCAGGGGTTTCACTATGAAGCTTAATTCCTGGGAATTTAGGGTCATTCTTGAGGCACGGAGGTAATTTGGAAACATAGTCATAGGGTTCCATAGAGAAGAGTCCATGAGATTAAGGGTATTTCTCGGTGAGGAAACGTTCAATCTCAGAGTCTGAATCCTCGCTCAAGACGATATGCTTCTGGTTAGTGCTCTGCCTGGGCTTTTTCCGAGCACATCTTGATATCCATCGTGCATTTTTATTTCCCTTACTGTTGAAAACAGTATCACCTTTGCCTTTCTTCCTCACAGGCCTTTTGACGGCCTTAGTATTGTCTTTAGCACATGGGTCGGCCATGGTATCGGGTAGGTCAATGTCGGGGCAATTCGAGGGTTTGACAGGGGGTAAAATGGTAGAAGGTGGCATGATAGGCTCAACCAGTGTTTCAGTGACCACAGACTTATCCATTAGAACACACTTAGGGGTAGCAAATCCATTCCTTGATAGGAAGGCTTGCCAATAGTCACCACTAAGGCTCAAATGATGAACGATAATGACTTTGATCAAGAAGTGATGGAAAAGGATGCTATCAACCTTCTCACGTTTAAATCGTTTGGAAATTTTGTAAAGACTGCGTAGGAGATAGTGGGGCATGTTCAAAGGGTAGTCTATAAAATTCATCAATAACCGAAGATGATACAGAAATACCAAACCATAACAACCTTCGCAAGTCACAAACTGCTTAACAATTTCCAATAGATCATGCCACCTAGGTTTGAGGGAAGTGACAGGCATACCTCTATTACAAATAACGATCTTCCTCAATGTGAATAAGAGCGATCACAACACCTTGTCGACTTTGGAGTTATTAAACCACCTCTGCCCTTTAGCTGGTAATCCTGTAGCCGAGTTGAGGAATTCCTCATCTATCTCGAGTTGTATGTCTCCCACCTTAGCCCTGCATCCGTCGAAGGTGAGGGAAAACTGTTGGGCTACTGAAAGGTTGAAACCCTCAAATCTTTGGATAAAAAATAGCCAGCCACTATTTTCCAAATCCTCATGAGCATTGTCGAATAGTAGGAGTGTTTGGCTACCATTAGGTTCTATGCACACCACAAGTGCCATAGGAGAGGGCACACAGTGAGCAGGGTAAACGGACGAGGGTTTGGACAGGGTATACGCAGGATCGAAAGCTCAGGGATTTCCCAAAAACCAATAAAGGTAACCCAAGATAGAAGGCAGGCATTAATGCCTAATTGTGTGAAGGAAACAGTCATATCCAAATGTACAATCGACGACACTTATGGTGATTCAAATCACTATTGGTATATGTTAAAAACAATGCCATTCAGAAAATTAATGAAATCTATGGCAAGTCGACCCAAATATTTGCACAAGCATAGTGTTTGCATGGTTTTAAAATCAAAACAATGTTTCGAATAAGGATTTGACCATAAAACTTATGCATTGTATGAAACTATTGAATTAAGGATCTAATCACCATGTTAATGCGTTGTTATGAACCCATTGAATTCGGTCAAGAGAAATAGAACATCAAACCACCATTGAATCAAAGACTCGATCATAATCATTAGAATATCATCACAGTCTCATAAAAATGAAATCATATTAACAACAACAAAAAATGCCAAATGAGTAAAGGTTTTGGTGTCTTTCTAGCTGTGTGACCATAATTGAATTGGAAATGCAATGAACACATAGACAAGAGTGACCATAATAATCCAGTGATGATTTTAATTCCATTAACATGAATTTGAAATCAATGTTTTCACGCTTGCAATCGTGAAAATGAGAACAAAGGCAGGTGTGCAAATGCGCAAGATAATAGTGTTTTTTTATTCAAAATATTTCAATGAGAATCAAGGGTTCCAAAACACTTGTGTAGGCAGCTTATAAAGATAAGATAAAAATGCGAAATGGCTGCCAACAATGGTGACACACTGGTAGAAGCAGTTATCTCTGCCAAAACAAATTCAGATTATGATAACAAGAATAATTCAAACTCAAAAACAACCAGAAAATTGTTTAAACATCATTAATAATCAAATATTCTAGTAGTGCTTAAAGGATGAAAATTGATAACAGTCTTAAGACAAGCGAGCCACGATATTAAAGATAAAATCTCTAATACTATTGACAGAGCCACTGTTGCCAGCAAGCATTCATAGCCTTGACAGGGTTTCCATTTAACCCACTCTGATATCTGTATCCTGCCAAGAAGTTCCAGATCAGAGTAAAGGACATTTTAAGGTCAAGATATTTCATACTTACGATTTTCATATACCTGACATTGCTTCGCTTCCAGCGGGCCTGTTCAGTACCCCGGTGAAGTTGTCTTGGCATCATGCATGCATTTACCCACTGCCAGCAAACCTGTTCAGCATCCCGGTGGGTTTACAAGCACTTCCCACAGCTCTTTTAATGATTTATTTGTTTTTTAAAGATATAAAATTGAGTGGGCTGGCGCTGAAAATTATGATATTTTAGCATAATTTTTACAGACCTCAGTATAAATTTTTAAAACTGTCCTTCATCAAGATCCAAAGATGGTTTGTTTACAAAACCAACCTTCTAAGGTAGGGAGACATCTTATGAGTCATTCCCTTAAGGAACAGGGAGAGCATAAGAAGATAATAGATGATCGTGACAGACTTTACTCACAGATTGAAATCAATTAACTTCTTTCAAACAATAGTTTTTGCTCAACACATATATAAATTTCAGAAGTATATAATTGATGTTTACACAATTTTTCAGTAGTCATTTTAGTGAAAGAATTTTCTTTTTTCCTTGTCTGAACAGTTCCAAAATTCAAGTATGTGTATTTCCAAAAACAAAACTAATAAGCGCAACGGAAAAAATCAAAACCAAAATAGTAAAAGAAAGGCAAACAAAAGAAAAATATGTACACAGTATACATAGGGTCTTCATCAAGCGCAATATCTTTTCAGAGCTTGGCCATTCACCGGATAGGTGTCTGGCTGCCCCTCTAGACTCTGTAATCGGAAAGAGATGGGACCCAGTTTCTCCACAATTAAAAACGGTCCAAGCCATAAGTTTTGAAATTTCGTGTGCTCTCCCTTTCCCTCATGTGGTTTGTCCCATTTCAAGACAATGTCACCTACTTCGAAGTTTCTATCAGAGGCAGAGTTAGCATCAAACCATCTTTTGACCACTAGCTGATGCTAATCTAACTTACGTTTAGCTTGGGCTCTTACCTCTTCTAGTTTCATTAAAGCATTAATTCTGTTTTCCAAAGGGGGACAGTCTTCTTCTTGTATTTTCTGCGATAACTGTAGTTAGGGAAGAAGAATGTGTGGTGGAAAAATTGCTTCTCTGCCATAAATGAGAAAGAAGGGACAGTTACCTACAATAGCTTTTGGTGTTACCCTATCAGCCCATATTGCGTTTAAAAGAGCATTATGCCAGTTTTTGTGATTCTCAGATACCGTTCTCTTGATGATTTTAATCAGATTCTTATTTGTTGATTCTGCCAATCCATTGCCCTCAGGGTAGTAGCTGGCATAATACTTCAATTTAATTCCTTTTTCTAGAGAAAACTCGCTCATTTCAAGAGACGAAAAATAAGAAGTGTTATCGAATACTAAACAGTCAGGGATACCAAAACGAGTGATAATATTCGAATTTAAAAAGGAAATTACCTGACTGGTATTTACACTTCTTAATGCGGTAGCTTCAGACCATCTGGTGAAGTAATCTGTGGCTGTTATGATAAAATTATGTTTCTTTGAGGATGGAATATTGATTGGACCTATAATATCAAGGTCCCACTGCTGAAAAGGGGAGTCTACTGAAACAGATTGCAAAGGAAAGGCTGGTTTCTGTAACCGCCCTGATGCTTTTTGAAAAATAATACACTTGCGACACAAGGCATTGGCATATCTAAAAAGTGTGGGACATTTATAACCGGCTCTCAAAACTTTATGAGCAGTGGTGTCACCACCAAAATGCCCACTAGCTTCTCCTGCATGCAACTCTAGTAAGACTTTTTCTGCTTCGTCTTTCTCAAGACAACGCATTAGTACGCCATCAAAATTTTGACGAAACAACATACCATTAATCTTAACGCTCTTCTTTTAGTGGGATCCAGGTGACGGGGAGTTGACCCATGTTCAAGATAGAATTTTATATCATCATACCATGGACAGACATAGTTTTGTGCACAACAGATTGCATTTTGATTGTGCTCTCCTAGGTTTGACATATCATTTTCTTCTTGCTACCTTGTTGTTGAATAAAAAACTAACTTGCATAACCCTTGGCCTCTCACTATTTGAGCTGGGGTAATTTCTATGTCATACTCATGCAAAGAAGTAACCCAGTTTGCCCTCTTTTTGCCTAATTCCTTCTGCACTAACAGATTCCTAACGGTTGGGTAAGGGACAATAATTTTCATCCTAGATTTCAAAAGATAATACCGGAAGTGTTTGACTTCTTTGAAAACAACGTAGGCTTGTTGATCTACCACTGGGTAATTAAGTTTTGTGCCTTTGAAATCAGAGCTCATAAAGGCAATGGATACTTCATTGTTTTCAGTGTTCTTTTGAGTTAGGACAGCAACGTAGGAATGGTTAGAAGTGAATGTGTAGAGCATGAAGTCTTGCGAAAATTCGAGGCTCATGAGAGAAGGAGCGTCTATTATGGCCTTTTTTATTGCATTAAAATCTTGGTTTTCTAAGGGTCCCCAATGATATTGTCCGTCTTTCTTAATTAAATTCTATAAAGGTCTGACCATTTCAGAGAAACTCGGGATGAATATCCTCACAAAGTTTATTTGGCCTAAGAAAGACTACATAGACTCTTTGGATGTAGGAGGGGGAAGTTTTGAGATGAATTGAGTCCTTTCAGGGTTGATAATCATCCCTTTTCTTAACACAATGAATCCTAAGAGTTTACCTTGTTCTACTGCGAAGATATATTTTTTAGGATTTAAGGAAATGTCGTATTTATGACATCGCTGTAGAACAAATCTTAAATGAGCTAGATGATCAGTTTTGTTTTTTGAAAATGCAGTAACATCATCTAAGTAAACTACGATGGATTGATTGATTAAGCCTCAGAAAGAGATGTCCATCGCTCTCTAGAAAGTGGCACTGGAATTAATCAGTCCAAAGGGAATTTTTCAATAAGCGTAGGTGCCCCATGGAGTGCGGAAGGTAGTTTTAAGTTGGTCTAGAGGAGACGTCAGGACTTGGTTGTACCTTGAAAAACCATCCAATAAGGATAGCCTCTCAGAACCAGATACCTGTTGAAGGATCTATTCCATAGGTGGGACAGGGTAGTTGTCTTTATCATATGCTCTATTAAGGTTTCAGAAATCGACGCATAGTCGGATTTCCCCACTTTTCTTCGAGACAGGGACAAGGTTAGAAACCCATTGCGTGTTCCTAACTAGGAAAATTATATTAGCATTTAGGAGTTTATTTAATTCTTTTTTGATGGTTGGTTCGAGCTTAGGGTGCATTTTTCTTAATTTTTGTTGAAAGGGCAAGGTTTGGGGTTTCATAGGAATGACGTGTTGTATGATGTTAGGGTCAAAAGTTTTAAGGTCATCATACGTCCACGCAAAAACATCTTTATATTCCTTAAACAATTTAACAAATGCAGCTTTTTCCTGTTGAGAAAACCCCACACCTAAATTAATGCACTGTGGATTGTCATCAATTCCCAAGTTTACTTTTTCATATGATAACGAGGAACTATTGGTTTTACAGTTGATTGATTTTTTGAATTTATCTTGAAGATCGTAAATTTTTTCTAATATAACTACAGATTTAGGGATTGAATTTACCATGTCTGATGAAGATTCAGGAGATCTTGGATTTGGTATTACCGTGAAATCGTGCAAATTGTCGTCATGAGTGCATCCGTCAATCACCGCACCTTGAAAAATTTCTTCCATATGCAGGAAGCTAATAATCTGCTGATCGACATCGAAGACTCTCCAATTCATGATGTTGTTGGGAACAGATGGCATGAACAATAGTTCAACGAAGAATGCATTTGGAGACAAGCCTTCTGCAGGAAAGTGTTTAGAAGCTACATTAGCTAATAGATCAGCTCCAGAATTATTCAATCTAGGAATATAATTTATATTGAAAGAAGAAAATTTATTCATTAAATTCCATACCTCGGATTGGTAGCTTTTAAGATGCGGAGACAGACAGTGGATAGAATCTCTTACCTGTCTAACTACGATTTTGAAATCTCCAAAGACAGTCAAGTTTTGAATGTTCATATCTAAATCTTTTCTAAGGCCCTGGAGTAAAGCCTCATATTCTGTTGTGTTATTAGTACATTCAAATTCTAACCTACATGCAATCAGAGTTTTGTTACCTGCCGGATCTATAATAACGCAGCTTGAACGAGCTCCTTCTTTGGACTTTGACCCGTCAAAATAAAGAGACCAAATTTGATTTTTATCGGGTGCATGAGACCATTGTGTAGAAGCTGCTGGATGCACATATGCTACAATCTCGGACTACTGTTCTGGGTTGGTGATAGCTGAAGTCTCGGCGATGAAATTACCAAAAAAGTTATCCATCCCTTGTATTTTGGGTGAATCGGCAGAAGGTGTAAATGGCTCATTGGGATCATTCAAATCTGTGACCGTGAACTTAAGGTAGCATTCGTGATTTACCTTGATTTTGTTGGGATTGCCGTTCTCGAGAAGCCACAGGTGAGACCAATCTGTTGCGAAATAGTCATGTAGTTGCTTCGACCAATATCTGCTTAGAAACAAACCATAAACTTCCAGAATATCCACAATAATAATATCAATAAGTTTATGAACTTTGGGGTTAGACAATAATCTTATAAGCACATTCCTTAATTCGCCTATGACTTTAACACTAGTTCAATCAAGTTGGATGATTTTCAAAGTGGATGGTTCAACTTCAACATTAATCTTATGACACATAGACCATGGCATGACATTTGATGACACCCGTAAATCTACCATACAATTGTTCACATTTCTATTAAAGATTTTGAAAGTTAACAAAAATGGAGGTACATTTCTGCGAGTACTAAGGGTGGAAGCTTGTGGCTTTTTACTCACAGTTTCGAAAGATAATTTATCTACATTTGTTACATTATTTACAGGAAGGCTTCCTTTATCATGAGGATCAAGATTACTCTTAGCGGAAGTCTTATGAGGAGATTTGTTTTGAACAAACTTGTTACTTCTTGAATTACCATTTTTTCTATTCTCTGTGATGTTCTGTAACATTTTTTGTACCAGAAACAAAAATTTTAATAACTCATAAACATAAATGTTAGCCCTTAAATTTTTAAGATCTTTAACTAAATCATAATCTAAGTTGGGGTTTACATGACTCTGTTTAGTCTCACATGGTTTAGATTGCTTTGGGGGTAAAGTTGTAGTGTTTTCAGAAGAAGGTTTGTTTGTTGTCTTACTCCTAGTATTGTAGGGTTGCACTGTCTCGAAGTTAGCTTGAAAGATGCTATCTGAGAAGTGTCCAAAAATGTTCGGATAAGATTCCTCTTCTTCAACTGTCTCTTGTTCAACTACCTCCTCGGGAATCTCAGGAGGCATCAAGTTATCATGGGATTCTGGAATTGTTTGAAGGGCGAATTGCAGACTTTCTAGATTTAGGCCCTTGGTATTTGGATTAGGTCGGTTGGTGGGAAAAGGCTTCCTGAACGAGGGTTTGTAGGGCCCTTTTCTCGAATAATATTCTTCAGCCATCCTTTTCAAATCTATAACTTGATTTTACAGTTTTTGAATGAATTTAGTTAGGTTTTCTAAATCTGAGCTTTCAAGTTGTGTTTTATTTTGAGCAGGTCTAGGGAGGATTTCGATCTTCTTTTTGGAAGATGAACTAGTCTATGTTTCATTACTAGTAGTGTCTTTTATACTAAGTATGTCTTTTTCAATCTGGCTGGCCTCTTCGAAGGCCTCTAACAACGTGTCTTTCTTAGATCGTTTAACCCAAATGGCTATACTTTGATGCAAGGCTTTAGTATAGTATGCTATGATAAGATTCTCGACAGGCATGGAATCCATAGAGATTTGGTTCTTAAGTGTTAAGAATCTTTGATTAAAGTATTTAATTTTCTCTTTTGGGTTCATTCTTAATCTAGAAATCTCCATAACTAGAACTTCTGGAGACTTATCGTCTCCAAACTTCTCAAGAAAGCAAGATTCAAACTTCTCCCATGATACGATGGAATGGGGTTGATGGGCAAAGTACCAAGTAGAGGCATTGCCCTTGAAAGTATAGGGGAACAACCTATATACTACGTCTTCATGCTAGACATTACGAAGTCTTATGGCTAACATAAAAATTTTAATGTGATCTTCGACGATCTGTTTAGAGTTAGGGTCAAACATGGGAAGCCACTTCTCCGAATGTTTGCGTAAGGGATGCTGAGCCCCAGGTATGACTACTGCATCCTAGTCGAGCCAAGGTCTGGCAGGATTTTTCTGGTTAGCCATTGGTGTAGGTGGTGTGGAAGGCTGATAAGGGGAACTACCTTCGTTAGAAGAGTCTTCTCCAGAAGAAGAAGGAGATGATGGAGGTGGTGAGGGTGGTATTCCAGTTCCTCTTGCAGCAGGAGTGAGGATTGGATATGTAGGGTTTAAAGTGAGGCTAGTGCCTCCAAGTTGTTCTTTGATATTAGAGAAATCTAAAGGTTGGTCCAAAGGTCGATTTGGTTGCATTAAACGGGCGAAGGCACTATGTGTTCTTAAGAGAGATTGGCGAACAATCTCTTGTACATCACCACCTGTAGGATTTGGGGTTGCTGGTTCAACTATGATCTGTAGATCGTCGTTTGATGTAGTTGATGTTTGAGGGGGGATGTTGTCATTTGAATGACTTCTTGTCACTATAGGTGAGTGGTTGGGTGGTCGAGGAGTCTTACGACCGCCTCGTGCCATTAATAAATTTCAGGCCCTCCTTCTAGCGCCATTTGTTGATGGGTGAAATTGAACGCTCGCCAACTAGAGGAGTGGATCCGGTCTGGAGTTGTCTAAATAACCCAAGACATTTGGGATGATCCACCCTAATGGGTTTAGAGGCTCTATTGGCCGATCTAAGTCCTAGGAAAATGAAAGAAAACTAACTAAAGGAACTAATCTAAATGAAAACAAAAATTAAAGCAAATTAATAAACAAATCTAAAATACATATATACAGTCTATTGCCTAATATTATACAACAATAATTCTATGAAATTAAATGTTCAATTATCAACAGAATTAGATCCCAACTACAAATTTACAATATTTACAGATTACAGATTTTAAATTGAATACCTGAAAAAAACCATTTGTGAGCTGTCTTATGACAACAAAGCTATTATTTTTGAATTTTATAATTTTATGAAACAAAAAATAAAATAACAATTATCAAAGATGAATAATTAAAATAACAATCTATACTAAAAAACTAAACTATACATCTATCTATACTACTGATAATTCTCTATCAAATTGAAAATAAAGATCTAACCTGAAGTAACGCTTTCCAATTTTGTCCAGTGCAAAGTATTTGATTCAGCTGTTCGATGGGAGGAAACCCGCACCAGATTTTCCACAAGCTTCTTGTAAACAGGAAGCAACAATTCTCTTTGAATATAAATGATAGGACAAACAAGACATAAAATGACAACAATCTTAAAATTTCCAAATCATCACATTTAGATAAACCCGTATGTGAAGATTTGTACAAAATGATTCATTTAACGAAGAAGATAAACCTTTAATTCATTAAATTGAAACAAAGTAATTGTTGTACTTTAAAATAAGAGACATCAGATATGGACAACACATAAACCGAATCACATCAACCTGCAATGAATTACGATAGCTAAAGTAGTCGATATGATTGCAAACTGATATGAGGAAAACTTGAAATAAAAGTTTGATATATTGAAAGTTAAAGCTCTTACAAAACATCCACTTTCATCCCAGTTTGTATCCTCATAAGTCCATTGTCTTTGTTCTCCCAATAGTGATGGGTTCATTACAAAAAATAACAAGTATTTAAAGACCACAGGGTAAAACATCCCTGTGGGAATTATCAACCATTGTTTACAGAAAATATGGGAAGAATCTCCCCAAATGTATATTTCTAACTAAAACTAACAACTTGAACCAGATTAATGTAATAAAAGTATGTTCTAAACTACCACAGCACGTCCAATTGGTCATTGAAATTCGCATGCACCTGAAAGTCGACAAGAATAGACAAGTTTAGATAACATTTTACTTGTAAAATTAAAAAAAATCTAAATTTTAAGACTAGCTATAGAATCTCACGATTTTGTAGCTGGTCTAATTTGAAAAAAAAACCATTTTAAATCAATCCAAAACTAACATAAACATGTTTGAATTATTAAACAAATCTTTCATTGCTAATTGAAAACAAAGCAAATCATCCACGCCAGAAGTAACCAAATCTTTATGCCAATTTGAAACAGACAAAAATCATGTTTAATTAACCGAATGGTAGCAGGGATATATGCAATCTGTCAAACACATTTTATTACCAATTTGGAGTAGACAGAGTCGTTTTGATAATTTGAAACCAACGAAATCATTATTGAATCAATCTCAATCGAAACGGACTATAACCGATCAAGCAAATCTTTCATATTCATTCAATACAAACACAGTAGTTTATGTTGACTCAGAACTTAACAAAATCATTGTTGAATCAAAACAAAACTAACAAGATCATTTTTTAATTTAAAACTAACAGAACTATGTCAAATCAATCTTTAATACAATTCAACACATATACAAATAATTATGCTAATTCAAGGCACGCAACATCGTTTCAGAATCAAACCAAAAGAAATGAATCGAACTAACTTAGGGATGACACAATCGTTATACTAATGCAAAATCATATCAATCAAAACATAGTTGTGTTCGAGTTTAGCAAACAAATCTTTTGTACATGATTCATAACGAAATCATTTTTGGTAATTCGAAAATAACAAAATCATTTTGAATCTATTAAAACAAACAGAACTAATTGAAAGCAAACCCAATCGGTCATACTAATTCAAACCAACTCATAAAACAAAATCAATGTTGAAATACATACCTGGGCAGTAGGAAAATGATTCAATCAGGATAACTTTGAATTGACAAAGGCCGTTACTGCCTCGACATTTCGGAAGACAATTGAACCCGTAGTCTTTTGCTTCTTCTCGTTGGCTTGTAGCCTGTCGTTCTCCTTTGACAACATAGTAACTTGTTCCTCTAATTATTTAATCTTAGATTGCAACAGGGGAACATCTGTGTAGTAATTTTCAAGCTAGGAATTGCATTGAGTACACGATGGTTGATCGGGCCTTGGAATTATAGGCGAGGATTCTTTCAAGTTACCAGGGGTTTTACTATGAAGCTTAATTCCTGGTAATTTAGGGTCATTTTCGAGGCACAGAGGTAAGTTGGAAACATAGTCATAGGGTTCCATAGAGAAGAGGCCATGAGAGTAAGGGTATTCCTTGGCTAGGAAATGTTCAATCTCAGAGTCTGAATCCTCACTCAAGACGATAGGCTTCTGGTCAGTGCTCTGCCTGGGCATGTTTCGAGCACATCTTGATATCCATCGTGCATTTTTCTTTCCCTTACCATTGACAGTAGTATCACCTTTTCCTTTCTTCCTCACAGGCCTTTTGACAACCTTAGTATTGTCTTTAGAAGTAGCACACAGGTCGGCCATGGTATTGGGTAGGTCAATGTCAGGGTAATTCGAGGGTTTGACAGGGGGTAAAAAGGTAGTAGGTGGCACGACAGGCTCAACAAGTGTTTCAATGACCATAGACTTATCCATTAGAACACACTCGGGGGTAGCAAAGCTATTCTTTGATAGGAAGGCTTGCCAACAGTCACCACTAAGGCTCAAATGATGAACGATAATGAATTTGATCAAGCAGTGATGGAAAAGGCTGCTATCAGGCTTCTCACACTTAAATCATTTGGACATTTTGTAAAGATTGCGTAGGAGATAGTGGGGCATGTTCAGAGGGTAGTCTATAAAATTCATCAATAACTGAAGATGATATAGAAATACCAAACCGTAACGACCTTCGCAAGTCACAAACTTCTTAACAATTGCCAATAGATCATGCCACCTGGGTTTGAGGGCAGTGACAGGCATACCTCTATCACAACTAACGATCTTCCTCGATGTGAATAGGAGCGGCCATGACACCTCGTCAACTTTGGAGTTCTTAAACCACCTCTTCCCTTTAGCTGGTAAGCCTGTAGCCGAGCTGAGGAATTCCTCATCTATCTTGAGTTGTATGTCTCTGAAATTATCCCTGCATCCATCGAAGGTGAGGGAAAACTGTTGGGCTACCGAAAGGTTTAAACCCTCAAATCTTTGGATAAAAACTAGCTAACCACTATTTTCCAAATCCTCACGAGCATTGTTGAATAGCAGAAGTGTTTGGCTGCCATTAGGTTCTATGCGTACCACAGGTGCCATAGGAGAGGGCACACAGTGAGCAGGGTAAATGGATGAGGGTTTGGACAGGGTATACGCAAGATCAAAAGCTCAGGGATTTCCCAAAAACCAACAGAGGTAACCCGGGATAGAAGGCAAGCATTAATGCCTAAGTGTGCGAAGGTGGTGGAATGAAATCAACCCATGCAAAACAGTGATATCAAAATGTACAATCGACGACACATATGGTGATTCAAATCACTATTGGTATATGTTAAAAACAATGCCATTCAGACAATAAATGAAATCTATGGTAAGTCGACCCAAATATTTGCACAAGCATAGTGTTTGCATTGCTTTAAAATCAAAACAATGTTTTGAATAAGGATTTGACCATAAAACTTATGCATTGTATGAAACTATTGAATTAAGGATCTAATCACCATGTTAATGCGTTGTTATGAACCCATTGAATTCGGTCAAGAGCAATAGAACATAAATCCACCATTGAATCAAAGACTCGATCACAATCATTAGAATATCATCACAGTCTCATAAAAATGAAATCATATTAACAACAAAAACAATGCCAAATGAGTAAAGGTTTTGGTGTCTTGCTAATTGTGGGACCATAATTGAATTGGAAATGCAATGAACACATAGACAAGAGTGACCATAATAATCTAGTGATGATTTTAATTCCATTGACGTGACCTTGAAATCAAAGTTTTCACTCTTGCAATCGTGAAAATGAGAAAAAAGGCAGGTGTGCAAATGCGCAAGATATTAATGTTGTTTTATTCAAAAGATTGCGATGAGAATCAAGGGTTCCAAAACACTTGTGTAGGAAGATTATAAAGATAAGATAAAAATGTGAAATGGCTGCCAATAGGTGGTGAGCATAATCTTTAAGGATTTAAATAATAGAATTGGATAGAACCCTAAAAAGGGGAGTCTTTTTCAAATCATTGTCAATGGACAATTATATGAGGATCCTCTATATGACATTTAGTACCATGATTATGAAAAAAAACATTATAATTTGATATTTTTCTTGGAGATGACTTTTAACATTGTGTTATGGGTATGGGAGGTCATCCTAAACACATATAATGTATATCTTGTGGCTTCACAAACCATAATAATTTTTGTGATAGTGGGTTCCTTTCCTAATATTTCCATTGAAGGTTTAATTACAAGTTTTTCACTATATTCATGGTGGTTTTTGTTGCTACTTGGTTCTCTTTTTGTATGGAAATGCCTAGAATTTCCAAGTGGAGGCATGGCATTAGTTGGTGAAGATGATGACATCTCATGCTCTCTTTTGTTATCCATAAAAGTTTCATTATTTTCTTACTTATTGTATCTTGGGTGACATGCTATCACAACTCTCTCATTGTAGTTTACTTTTTTGACCCCATAAATGGTGCTGGGTTACCTTTATCTTGGTATTGGTTCATAGGCCTAAGGTGTTTCCTCAAAGCCTTTACATTAAGCTCTAAGCATGATACTAGGGTTTTAGGTTGCTTCTTGTGACTTTTTTTTGTTTTGTTTTGAGGGTGTGTTTATCCCACACACCTTATTGAATATATGTGGGGGATAAACTGGGTCTTTTCTCATAGACACATTGCTCTGTTGCAAATCAATGAAGTTTTTTTAAAGGGACAAATTAGTTTTCATATGGTCAAAACTCTCTCATTTTCATTTATTTTGTTTTCTTCATTGATGGTGTTGGGTTCCCTCTATTTTAGTAGTGGTTTGTAAGATGTGTGGAAAAACCTTGAGAATTTACAGTAATGAATGGGATACTAATGATCCAAATATTGAAATATAAAATGGAGAATGTGAACATGTTCATGGCATGTTTCAAGATAAAAATGGTATGGCATGTGATTCTCTAGAACTTCATGATAGCATTGATCTCTCTTTGTCTTCAACTATAGTACAAAATTAAGGATATATTGCATCTAACACTAACCATGGGTTCAATGATAATCAAATTATTGGTGCTAAATCAAAGTGAAAGGAAATTATCCTTCATCTATTCTTAATGAGGTTATGTGAATCAAGTATGATATTGAAGAAAATGAGTAACAAGTAATCGGGGCCATAACATTGGTTTCTCTCATCAATGACAAAATTATGAAATTTGTCCATGAGGAACCAACAAAGGAGGTTGAAATAATAGGTTTACATAGGAAAATATAAGAAAAATATGATGATGACCTAAATAAAAATGCAACACTAGGTTTTGAGAAAATA
>JZKD02S1770284.1:451622-473214 GCA_000966675.3 Picea glauca
AGTAGTAAGGTTGTTGTTTGTTGGATTTGTGCAAATTAGAATTATTATAAGAAATGTCCATTGAAGATGAGGGTCAATGCTATGGAGTAATAAATCCAACCATCAATTGGTGTGTCACAAATATTGGGTGCTTTAGTTGGAAATATGTCTAAGGAAAGACAAGAATAGAACTATACAAATATTAGTTTTGTTCAATCCAAGTTGAAGAATAAGTTAGTTATGGCGATGGTTAACAATAGTGCAACCCACATTTTTATGTAGTAAGTAGTGGTTGTTAAACTCAATGTGAAGTTGAAATTGGTGCAGTATTTTTTCAAGGCAGTAAACTCTAACAAAGGTAGGGTGTCTGGCTTGGCTAAAGGAGTCAACTTATATATTGGACACTAGAGTGGAACTACTAGTTTCAAAGTGGTACCTATGGATGACTTTGAAGTTGTTCTTGTGAAAGAGTTTATGAGGATGTGATAGGTGGCGCCAATCCCTCACCTTAACAATTTTTTAAGATTTTATGATACAAAGCTTCACATAATTCCAAAGTTGAGGGGGAAATAGAGTACAATCACTAGGAGACTACCATGACTATGATTACAACAACCAATGATGCAATAGTGCAACCTTACAAAGAGGAATTTAGAGGTTTTAAGACATCAAAGAAGATCTTGAGGGTATGTTTTTGGTACCCTTTGGTGGATGAAGGCCCACACAAAAAGTTGTTTAGTAGGTTTGAATCCATAGTAAATAACACTATGTCGAAAATATCCAAAGTAGTGGATGTCTATTTAGAGAATCAAGATGGTCTAAACTTTCGTTGGATGGTTCATTTGACTTAAGCAGTTTTATAAAAAATGATGTATACTTTAAGGAAGTAATGGATTATAATGTTAGTGTTTCTAGTGGTATTGGTGGCCACTTTACATCCTTTTATCAGTAAACAAATTCATAAGATGACTCACTACTAGCTTGGAAATTGGTAGTGAAGCCAAAGGACCCCACAAGGAAGTAAGTGCCTAGTTTGGTGTAAGTTGGTAGGACTTATCATATTTTAAATAAGATATCACACACTTGATTCTATTAAAGAGAGAATCACATACAAAGAAATGGATTAGAAAATCTGAGTAGGAGTGTTTGATTCTACAACACATGATGATGTACTTTCATCGTTTTCGATGTAGAATTGGACTAGCTACCTAGCTTGTTTGAAGTCATGAAGACAAATGTGTGTTGAAATTACTAAGACAACTGAGAGGAGGGGTGACTCAATTTTTATTGTGCTTAAACAATTTTAAGTCTATTAAACCATTCTTAATATTTCTTCAAGTGATCATCAATATTATACAACATATGGACAACATAAATAATGAGCATCAGTCACACAAAGGATATAAACAGAGATAGATTTTCATGAGGAAACCCATAAAGGGAGAAAACCTCTTCTTCTTCAAAATGATAGGCAGTCTTTTAAGTTATGTACATCATCTATAATTGAGCACCAACTCAATGTGAGGCTACTACCTCTGGTTTACAAGATCCAACTTGTTTGAGAGCACTAACTCTCTGGTTTCTCTAGCACCCACTAGAAGGAAGCACTAACTCCCTTAATGTTCCAGCACCAACTGGATGGAAGCACCAACTTCCAGTTACACAGGCTTCAACTTGTATAACGAGGAACACTTGTTCTCCCTTGCACCACCCTGCCACCCTAGCTTTTCTGGCTGCAACTAGATGGAAGATATAGCTCCTTATGTTCAAGCACCCACTTGAACCTCTGAGGACAAAAGTCCTCCCTAGAACCACCCTACCTCCCTAATTATAAATAAATGATTGAATAACCAACAACATAGATAAATCGATTCTTACCACTTCTTCTTTGTTCTGTAAATCTGGTCTGCTTCTAACTGTTCTGCAATTCTTCTCTGCTACACTATTCTTCTTCTCTATTCATATTTGTCTTGACTTGCTATCTCTATCTATATGTTCTTTCTCTATCCTTCTCATGCTCTTTTATATGTGCACATTCTTCTCTCTTCACCTTTTCTCTTCTGTTCAACTTCTATTCCTTATCTCTGACCTTTCTTCACACTGTGCATGCTGTAGTTTTACCTTTCTACAGTCCAACTCATTTTTCAGTTAGAACAACCAACCTTCCACAGTCATTGCGTTTCTGTTTTATCTTATACCTCCTATTCATTTACACCTTGAATCTCTAAGAAAACGCATCAACAACTGAATCGCCAACCATCCAAGAATCATGATTCAGTTATTGTAACTGAATCATAACTAATTGAATACCTGTGAGGTGAAGTAGTAACCCTTCGATCATGTTTCCAATTAACCAACACCGTTGGATTAAATTTGTAGGATTTCGTGTTTATCTCATATGTCCACTAGCTGTGACCAAGCACTAAATAGAATTTGAATTTCGTGAATTTGTATCTCGACATTCCTATGATGAAGGATCTCAACTCTCCAAGTCATGATTTCCAAGACTACAAGATGGAGCTTAGCTCCACTAGTTTCTTCCCCTCACGTGACCACTGACGGTGACCATAGGCTGCACCAAAAGGCACTTCGTATTTCGTGAACTTATAAACTTCATCAAGCCTGATCAATGGTCGAGATATCCAATGATCCAATGGTCTATATCACATCACAATCTCACATATCGCAATTCCTATGATGAAGGTTCTCGATACTCCAAGTCGCGATCGTCGAGACTCTGAGATGGAGATTAACACTACTAGATTCTTCCTCGATCTTCTGCAGATGTAACCACTGGCTGTGACCACAACCTTATTCAAAAATGCATTTCTCACTTTTACATCCCAGGTATTCTGTGACGAGTCCTCTTGACTCTCCATGTTACGAACTCCGAAATAGAGCTTGGCTTTTCTAGCTCTGCTCTCCAAATCTCAACAATGTGACCACGAGATATGACCACTCACCAATCAAACGAGCACTTCACTCCTTTGAATTTCCAGTCAGTTGAAACGATGATATTTTTCCATGTGTCCTATGGAACCAACGGTCTAGGTATTATTGTGATTTCACCATGTGTCCTTCTTGAATCAACGGTCAAGATCTTATCACAATTTTGCAACCTCATGGGCCTTTGTCATGCGTAATCAACGACCCACAATCTCGATGATTTGACGATCCATATCTTTTTGTGATCTCGCATATCACAAGTTCCCACACCATACTCCGTTGACTCCTCCAATGTGCAAGTCAACGAAAATTCCAATCACTTTCCACATGTCCTGTGACTTCGACGGTCAGGATTGTTATCGCAATTTCACATATCGCGAGTTTGAACCTCTTTCCTTTGGATTTTTCGATCTGCGAAACTCCGAAACGAAACCTTTGTCGTTTTTTGACTATTTTCCTCCTTCTGAGCTTACACTGTTGATATTGCCAATATTGCTATGCTACTAATCATGTTGATCTTCGCCATCTGATTGTGCTGATCTTTTCCATCAATGACAAACACACATACTCTGCCTCTGTCTAAAAAACATTCCAACAATCTCCCCCTTTGGCATTGATGGAAACCCCTTGAAAAACATGCAACTATACCAGTGTACCATTCTTGAAATTACCACCACTGTAGCATCCTACCACCTCTGTAGGATCCTTGAAAGTTACCACACGGTCTCCCCCTTTGACATCAATGTCAAAGAATAAACACGCTCTCTCCGAGATGTTGCAGTACATACTCCCCCTGTCAACTATGAACAACTTAGAAATACAACATATATTCAATAAGTACTCCCCCTGATCAGGTGAACAGATTAGACGAAATAAGTTATAACCCCCAAATTTTGACGAAGATATCCAAAAGGGGTCACTGCTAACAGTTTAGTAAAGATATCAGCTATTTGTTTTGTGGAAGGAATATAATTCAGCTGAATGACTTTGTTTGTAACTTGTTCTCTGAGAAAATTATATTTTATTGGGATATGTTTAGTCTTGGAGTGAAGAATAGGATTCTTTGAGACACTAATGGCACTGGTGTTATCAGAGTGAAGTGGAATGGGATCAATGTAAGTTACCTTCAAATCTGGAAGAGTTTGTATCATCCATAAAATCTGAGTGCAACAAGTAGCAACAACAATGTACTCTGCTTCTGTAGTTGATAATGAAATGGATCCTTTATTTTTACTAAGCCATGCTACTCATGAGTCACCCAGAAAGAATGCTCCTCCACTGGTTCTTTTTCTCTCATCAACATAGTTTTCCCAATCGACATCTGAATAAGCACTTAACTGAAAGTTCTGATTTCTGGGATACCACAGACCATAATTCATTGTTCCTTTGAAGTACTTGAATATCCTTGTTACCTCTAGTAGATGACTTTGTTTAGGAGCATACTGATAGCGACCTACCATTCCAACAACTTGCATTATATCAGGACGGGATGCTGTGATGTACAGAAGACTGCCTATCATTGATTGGTATGTCCTTTGATCAACATCGGGTGACATATCATCTTTACTAAGATTGCAACCAACCACCATAGGTGTACTATCAAGAGAGGAATCCTCCATCTAAAATTTCTTCAACATCTCTTTCAAATATTTTTCTTGAGAGATAAATATTCCTGCAGAACTCTGATTTACTTGTAAACCAAGAAAATATGACAGTTCTCCTATCATGGACATCTCAAACTCTGTTTTCATAGAGTTAGAAAACCATCGGACAAATGATTCATTAGTACAACCAAAAATAATATCATCTACATAAGCCAAAACAATTAGTAAATTATCACCTTCAAACTTAATGTAGAGATTGCTATCAACAATACCTTTCTTGAACCCTTTGTCTTGTAAAAATTTGTCCAGTCTATAATACCAAGCTCATGGTGCTTGTTTCAGTCCATATAAGGCCTTCTTTAGCTTGCAAACATAATTAGGATTATCTGTTAATGAGAATCCTTCATGTTTCTCCATGTATACTTCTTCCTCTAGATCTCCATTAAGAAATGTTGACTTAACATCCATTTGATACACTTTAAAGGTATTATGGCATGAATATGCAAGGAACATTCTGATGGATTCCAATCTTGCCACTGGTGCAAAGGTTTCATCAAAATATTGACCTTCAATTTGTGTAAACCCTTTACAGACCAATCTAGCTTTATTTCTAACAACTTGTCCTTTTTCATTCATTTTATTCTTGAACACCCATTTGGAACCTATTACATTCTTATCTTTGGGTCTAGGAACAAGCTCCCAGGTATTGTTCTTCTCAATCTGATCAAACTCTTCATTCATAGCTCTAATCCAATCATCATGCTGGCTGGCTTCATCAAAATTTTTAGGTTCAGTCATAGATAAAAAGGCAACATGATATTGTTCTTAATCTTTAATCAATTTCCTTCTTGTCTGAACTCCTTTATTTATATCTCCAATTATCTGATTTTCAGGATGATTCCTTTTAACAATTCTATGAGGTGATTTTGCTTCTTTCTGCTGATTTGTGTCAGTCGGAGTATTCGTATCTTCATTTGATTCAGATTCTTCTCTTTCTGATCCTTGGAGTTGTTCATCTTCATCTTCAACTATATCTTATGTTCATGGTTCAACACTGCTTACATTTCTAACTAGGATTTCTTCATCAACTTTTATGTCTATACAATCAACTAGTTTATGCAACCTCTTATTATAACATCTGTACCCTTTACTATTTGTAGCATAACCCAAGAAGATACCTTCATCAGCCCTGTCATCATATTTGCCAATATTTTCATCATTATTCTTAATATAACATTTACTCCCAAAGACTTTAAAATGCTTGATTGAAGCAGGTCTTCCAAACCATAGTTCGTAAGGAGTCTTGTCACTGTGTGGCCTAAGATGATCTTTTTTAAGTATATGAATGGATGTATGAATTGCTTCTACCCAATATGTCTGAGGTATGTTCCTTTCATTCATCATTGATCTTTCCATTTGTTGTACTGATCTATTCTCCCTCTCAACAACTCCATTTTGCTGTGGAGTCCTTGGAATTGTGTATTGTATTTTGATCCCATGTTTATCACATAACTCTTTCAAGTTACATGAACTAAACTCTCCTCCTCTATTATACCTTGGCGCCTTTAATATTTTTCCTATTTGATTCTCAGTTAGAGCCTTAAAAACTTTGAATTTTTCAAATGCTTCATATTTTTCCTTCAAAAAGGAAACCCATGTTAGTCTAGAAAAGTCATCAATAATCAACATAAAATGATTTTATTTTACTTTACCTTATTTCCTTGATGGTCCACATAAATCCATATGTACTAACTGGAGAGGATTTTTTGTTGAAGGAAATTTTTTTTTATTTGAACTAAGTGCGAGTAAGTTTTCCTATCTGGCAAGGTTTACAAACAGAGTCATATGGATTTGATATCTTCGGAAGATCTTTTATTCCCCCATTGTTTCTAAGCTTGATTATATGATCAAAATTTAAGTTTCCAGGTCTCCTATGCCATAGACAACTTTCATCATACTTTCCTAAGTAACATTCTTCTTTTTCTTCTTTTAACACATAGACATTGTTTTTTGTTCTTATCCCTTTTGCAACTAGCTATCCTGAATTCACCGATTTTATTCTACAATATTTAGAGGTAAAAATGACTTCACATCCTCCATAACAGACTTGACTGACACTAAGCAGATAATGTTTCAGGCCTTCTACAAACATCACATCTTGAGATTTCCCTTTGCCATTACTTAAACTTACCATTCCTTTACCTTTTGTTTTTCCTGGTGCATCATTTCCAAAAGTTACATTCCCTGATTTGCTTTCACTTAGAGTTAGAAACTTACTTTTGTCTCCAGTCATATGTTTGGAACATCCACTATCAATATACCCGGGATTCTTTTTTCTTTGGGCTACTAACACTAATCCGCACTGGTCATATTCTTTCTTCTTCCAAACTTTGAAATTTTCAGCAGCAGGATTCAGATCTGGCTTATAGTTTCTTAAGCGATAGTCCACAACTTTATGTCCATAATTATTGTAGTTGTAACATTCTGATTCACCGAATAACATGTCATAATGATTGTTATGCTCATAACTGTTGTTATGTTTCACTTGCATCCTTCCTCCATCCATCACATGATTTATAGTATGTGGTTGTTTGTTTCTTGGTTGTCTCAATCTTTGTTGTGGAAGATAATTATTCCTTGAGTATCTTGATTTCAAATATCTAGATCTTAAAGAACAGTTTACATCTTTGTGACCAAATTTAGAATAGAAAAAACAATAGCCATAGAAAAAATCTTTGTACCCGGAGAAAGGCTGTAGTCGATTTCTTCCATGCTGATGATTTCTTTGATCAGAAAATGTGTTTGTGTTATTTCTTTGATCTATAGATTTGGTTCTAGTACTTTTTCTTTCATTCCTTCTTGATGGTTGATTTTCTTTCTTTGTTTCTGTAGAGTGTTTGTTGTCAATGATTGTAGTTTTGACAAACTTGATGGGTTATGTATTACTTGAATGATCACTACTTGATCTTTCTTCATAGCCCAAGCCGGCTTTCAACTTTGGATTTCTTTGTTGATTTAGAATGAGATTTAATTCTTCTGAAGCTTTAATACTTGGCATATTTTGATGATACAATGCCTTAAACTTCTCCATTTCTTTTCTGGTTTTTACTATCTCTTCTTCTAAGGCTTCAAACCTCTCTTTCTTCTCTGACAATTGTTGTTTCAGTATGTATTCTATTTTATTTGTCTCTTCTAACTCCTCTTTTAGTAGAGAAAGGTTTTCATCAGGTTTTTCACCATTCATTTTAAAATGCATCAACCACTATTTTTTTTTTTCTCTTCTTACATCTGAGTCTGTCAATTTCTTCCAAAGCACTGATTAATTCACCTTCCATATCCACCACAACTTCTTCATCATCCATTTCACCTCCTGTGTGCTCATCATCAAGATCTCCCATAGCCATAAGCATAAAATCATTCACTTTGTCTTCACATGATGAATCATTATCTATGTCTTCTGAGGAATTGTCATTATTTGCACACAAACTTTTCTTTTTACTATTTTATTGAATTTGTACTTCTTTTCATCATTAGAGTTCTGGTCCTTTTTCTGTTGGGGACACTTAGATGCTAAATGACCTATCTCACCATAGTTAAAACATTTGAAGGGAAGCTTTCCTTGATATTTTCCTGATCCTTTCTTTAACCTTCTCACAAATTTTGCCTCAATATCATCTAAATATGAATCAATATTCTCATCTTCTTTAAAAGATGCTTCTCTAGTAATGGATTTATCTTTGTTGATTCTCATTTCATATGCATTTAAAGTTCCTAGGAGTTGATCAATGGACAAATTTTTAAGATCATTTTGTTCTTCTATTGCAAAGACTTTTGGATTAAATTTATCAAGCAAAGATATTAAAATCTTCTGAACTAAAATTGATTCTTCAATATTCTCACAAAGACCCTTCATGGAATTAACAAGTTCTTCAACTCTTAAAAAATACTTGCTAACTATTTCATCTTCATTCATCTTTAGTTGTTCAAACTTCAACCTAAATGTTTGAAGTTTGGCTTCTTTTACTTTCTCATTTCCTTCATAGCTGCTAATAAGTTTATCCCACATTTGTTTGGCAGTTTGAAGATGCATCACCTTTATAAACTCAGCTTCTGCAAGTCCATTCAATATAGCGTTCATTCCTTTAGAATTAAATATAAATTCCAACTTATCATCCTTGGAAGCTAGCACAACAAGCTTTGTATATCCAGTCTCTACTACATCCCAAACATCAACACCTAAGGCCATTAGGTATGTTTTCATTCTAACCTTCCAAAAGGAAAAATTTGTTCCATCAAATAGAGGAGGTTTATTGGCTGAAGTCCCTTCATGACTTGTCATGTTTAAGCTTACAGATCTACCTTCAAATAAAAGGAACTAGCTCTGATACTAATTGTTGAAATTACTAAGACAACTGAGAGGGGGGGTGAATCAGTTGTTATTGCGCTTAAACAATTTTAAGTCTATTAAACCATTCTTAATATTTCTTCAACTAATCATCAATATTATACAACATATGGACAACATAAATAATGAGCATCAGTCACACATAAGATATACAAAGAGACATATTTTCATGAGGAAACCCATAAAGGGAGAAAATCTCTTCTTCTTCGAAATGATAGGTAGTCTTTTAAGTTATGTACATCATCTATAATTGAGCACCAACTCAATCTGAGGCTACTACCTCTGTTTTACAAGATCCAAATTGTTTGAGAGCACCAACTCTCTAGTTTCTCTAGCACCCACTAGAAGGAAGCACCAACTCCATTAATGTTCCAACACCAACTGGATGGAAGCACCAACTTCCAGTTACACAGGCTCCAACCTGTATAACAGAGAACACTTGTTCTCCCTTGCACCACCCTGCCACCCTGGCTTTTCTAGCTGCAACCAGATGGAAGCTACAACTCCCTGTGTTTAAGCACCCACTTGAATCTCCGAGGAAAATAGTCCTCCCTAGAACCACCCTACCTCCCTGATTATAAATAAATGATTGAATAACCAACAACAAAGATAAATCGATTCTTACCACTTCTTCTCTGTTCTGTAAATCTGGTTTGCTTCTAATTGTTCTGCAATTCTTCTCTACTACACTATTCTTCTACTTTGTTCATATTTGGATTGACTTGATGTCTCTGTCTATCTGTTTTTTCTCTATCCTTCTCATGCTCTTTGATATGTGCACATTATGCTCTCTTCACCTTTTCTCTTATGTTCAGCTTCTGTTCCTTATCTCTAAGCTTCCTTCACACTATGCATGATGTAGTTTTACCTTTCTACAGTCCAACTCATTTTTCAGTTAGAATAGCCAACCTTCCATAGTCATTGCATTTATGTTTTATCCTATACCTCCTATTCAGTTACACCTTGAATCTCCAAGAAAATGCATCAACAACTGAATTGCCAATCGTCCAAGAATCATGATTCAGTTCTGGTAACTAAATCATAACTGATCAAATACCTGTGAGTTGAAGTAGTAACCCTTCGATCAAGTTTCCAATTAAGCAGCACCATTGTATTAAATCCATAGGATTTCACGTTTATCTCATATGTCAACTAGATTTGACCGAGTGCTAAACAGAATTTGAATTTCGTGAATTCACATCTCGACATTCCTGTGATGAAGGATATCGACTCTCCAAGTCACGATCGCCAAGACTCCAAGATGGAGCTTTGCTCCGCTAGTTTCTTCCCCTCAAGTGACCACCGACGGTGACCATAGACTATGCCAAAAGGTGCTTCATATTTCGTGAACTTATAAACTTCATCAAGCCTGATCAACAGTCAAGATATCCAATGATCTGACGGTCCAGATCACATCGCGATATCGCATATCGTGATTCCTGTGATGAAGGTTCTCGATACTCCAAGTCGCGATCGCTGAGAATTCGAGATCGATCTTAACACCTCTAGCTTCTTCCTCCATTTTCCACATATGTAACCACTGGTTGTGACCATAGCCTTATTCGAAAATGCATTTTGCACTTTTGCGTCTTGAGTATTCTGTGATGAGTCCTCTTAACTCTCCATGTTATGAACTCCAAAATAGAGCTTGTCTTCTCTAGCTTTGTTCTCCATCTCTCAACAATGTGACCATGAGATATGAGCACTCGCCAATCAAACGATCACTTCGCTCCTTTGACTTTCCAGTCAGTCAAAATGATGATCTTTCGCCATGTGTCATATGGAACCAATAGTCCAGCTATTATTTTGATTTCACCACGTGTCCTTCTTGAATCGACGGTCAAGATCTTATCACAATTTTGCAACTTCACGGGCCTTTTTCATGCCTGATCAATGGTCCACAATATCTATGATTTGATGGTCTAGATATTTTTGTGATCTCTCATATCGTGAGTTCCCACACCATACTCTATTGACTCCTCCAATGTGCAAGTCAACGGAAATTCCAATCACTTTCCACATGTCCTATGACTCCGACGGTCAGGATTTTTATCGTGATTTCACATATTGCGAGTTTGAACCTCTCACATTTGGATTTTTCAATCTGCAAAACTCTGAAATGAAACCTTTGTCGTGCTTTCACTATTTTCCTCCTTCTGAGCTTACACTGTTGATCTTGCCAATATCACTACACTACTGATCATGTTGATATTCGCCATCTGATTGTGTTGATCTTCACCATCAATGAAAAACATGCATACTCTACCTCTATCTAAAAAACATGCCAACAACGTGTACTAAGGCATGGGAAATTGGAGTTGAAGGTAAGTACAAGTGTGTGTGGCAATGTGAAGAAATTGAAGTGAGTTTAGTTGAAAATGGATGGTGATTTTGTGTAGTATAGTAGTTAGTTGACAAATACATGTAGAATTTATGAGGATGTTGTTGGGGTAACATTGAACATAAGTGGGGGAGGATGTAAGGATTTTTGTTTTTCCATAAAGAACAAATGCAATTTCCACGTGTACTATCTTGATCAAGGTAAAGGAAAATGGGATGCGTTGGTTGTGACTTAGGAACTTCACATGGTGTAGCCACACACATTACAAGTTGCATTGCAATATGGGTGAGGTTCTCATTAGAGTGAAACAAATTGTGCATATGGTGCATATCGATTTGTCTTAAGTTGCGATGAAAACAATGTCATTGGATTGGTGGATAAAAGGTATGATAAATCTTAACATAGAATACATCGTAGTCAAAGATGGAAGAGTGTGAATTTATAGGTTGGATAGGTATGTGAAATGATAAGGTTGTAGGTATAAAGTGAGTCAGTAGAAAGAACACCACAACAAGGAACACCTTAGTGGAAGTGTTTTGGGTTGTAACACTTGACATGCATAACTTAGTTGAGAAGATGGGTGTGGGAGAGTCACCCACTAATGAGTGGTGTGGTAACAAATGAAGCATTGTGTTCATTTCTATAGTGTCTTATGGAAGCATTCAAGGTGTGACAGAGTTTGCAGTGACAATGATCCAAGGAGGGATAACGCTAACAAGATCTTTAGGAAAACTAATCCAATTTGAAGCCTACAAGAGGCAAGAATCAGTTTCTGTAAATCAAGACTGCAATCATCATGTAGGTCCAAGTTTTAAAGTAGGGCATATAGAAACACTTAATGACTACATGGATTTCCCCCCTTCTTTTGAAGGTGGGAATGTGGTCTACTATGTTGCTAATTCCCAAAAGGTGGTGGGGGCTTGGAAGTAATTTCCTCTTTCTTTTCTAATCAATTGAGTTAAATAGGATAATAAGGGCTTGGAAGTCTCAAATAGTTGTGTTATTTGAATGCCATCTAGTTCTTATTCAAATTCGTAATGTATATTGGGGTTGTAAATATGATTTGAAAGGGAGCCTCTTTTATTATATCCTATCATAAGGCAATATCTAGTGGAGTGCTTGTAATGTGGAAAGACATTGGAAATGTCAACCAAATAAGGTTTATGGCAGACAATTCAAGACATTAAGCTATTACCCACATCCCAACAAATGGTCAATAACTTTTTATTGTCAGAATCCATGCACCTACTAATCCTAGAGACAAAGAACGAGATGCATTCTAGGGTACAAATTAATATTGGAGAATATTTGGTTCGAGGAAATTTTAACAATAACTCCTATTCACATGTTGCAAAATGGGTTTTGAAGAGTATTGAAAGCGAAATCTCCACCTACAATTTCAACTTCATATGTGGATTGGAGAGTAAGCTACGCCGATTATTATTTGAACCTATATTTCAAGTATTTGTTGCTTAATAATTAATGGAAACACCACATTTTTGTGAAGATAAAAATTGGATTAATCTTAATGAATGTTTGCATATTATAAGGGGAAAGTGGGAAGATGTATTTACAATACAACTATATTTGGGTGGTGAAGGTTTTATGTGGTGGACAATTTACAATACAAGTACTACATTCCTTGGCTAAGGTTTGGATTAGGACATTAACATTCCTTGGATAAGGTTTGGAAATTTTTTATTGTAAGGGGCCAATTGTTGTTCCTACACATTTACTTTGCTTGTATAGAATATATCAAGGAAAGAAGTTCAAGGTAAAGTTTGAGGAACCATCAATATTGATGTACCAATACTCATGGATATAAGGGATAATGGCATGGTTGATGGGGAGACCCAAGGTTCAATTGGGCCATGGATAGTGAGTGGAGCAACCACTTGAAATAAATAAAGAAAGATATATGTTCCATCAAAAGGGGGATATGTTCAAGAGGTCGAGAGAGTGTCAGATCAAGGGAAACAACTATTGATATAAGAGGAGGGGATTTCCTCTTGCTTGGAAGAGAGGTGAGTTTCAAGATAAGAGGGAGGTTTAGTGAGTTGAATGTGAGGACCTCACAATATATCAAGGCCTTGCAATAAATCAAGCTCAACACCTAGGAGGAAACCCAAATGGTTGTATATTCCCACCTTTGCCTCCCATACTTGGATGAGTACATGGTCATATACCATGGATGCAAGAGGGTGGAATGTTGAACATGTTCATGATTGGATTCTAGTTTCCCTAAATGTTAGTTTTGAGAATTCATGTATTCCTGTCCAAGAGGTTGAGAGAATGTTGGGAGAAAGAAGAGGAACCTCACTTATTTTTGAGAAAAGGGACACAACACTCCCTATTGTAGAGGAAGGTTAGTATAGGAAGTAGCATTTATCATATAGAGGGGGGATAAAATTAGTCTTTGACCACTTCCAGAATGGGATCATACTTTTTAAGTAGGACAAGGACTACAATATCTTCAAGGTAATTTTATATATTTCCATAAAGGACATGGACAATTCTGATGTGGACAATTTTTCATGGTGGCATTTCTCCCAGACCTCTTGATGAAAGATTGTGAATCTATGGTGCATGTAAAAATATGTGAGATGTGGTTTTATGATAATATTTTGAATTCTCCAATCACATTCTCCATTGAACTTGTGTAAACCATTCCATTTGGTGTTTTTTGTTCTAAGTGTAAAGAACAATGTTGGAGAATTATAATACGTAAGTTAGGTATGAGCTATTTATTACCTCTTTATTCCATTTTATTTTAATAGTATCCATATTTTGTATTGATCAAATGAGGAATTAACCCAGAATTGATGACATTAGACACAGACACAATCCTAAGGCCAACTAAGGAGAAAACACAACACACGCTAATTAATCTAGGAGTCAAGCATGAAAACAAACCTTCTCACAAAGAAGCGCTAGTTGGTTATGGAATCCAACATCTCATAATCGATGCAAGAAGGGGATGAGTTTCGGCAGGTGGGAAAGTTACATTGACAACCTACTTAATGAACTAACCCCCTAGTGCAAGTTACCTCACCGAGAAGTGGGAAACCCTCCAAGGAGTCCGGGTGAGTCTAGCTAATGTCAATCCCAGGTACAACACCACCTTCCCTGTGTTGTCACCTTATATAGGAAGTCTAAAATATTATGGCCTCTATTGTACCACTTACTATACCAAAGTAGAGGGGAGATAGTCGACACCAAGACCAACAAAGAAGGGTTGATTACTCTGAGGGCCCCAATGTGACCTCCTGATTGACCCTTTTCTTATAAGGGCTTCCCAAATTCAGTGATATAGCAACTATATTTCACTCCCTAACTCAAGGATTTATGTTTGTTTAGCATATTTGGAAATTTATTCTCACAATCCTATGCCAAACCTCTACACCTAAGCTAAGATGGGTTTGAAGAGCCCTATAAAAGTTGCTAGATAAATTTTAATTAGCGTTGGATTTTAGGTTGTTGTTACTCAAATGAGTGGTCGTGAAACTAATGGCGTTTTGACTCGAATATTTAAACCATGTAAGAGGAAAATGAAATGAAAGAATTTCAACTTCGATGAAAACTAGCTATGGGAAGGAGAAAGAGTTTTTAAGAAAATAAATAATTTCTTGATAGATTAATATGTGTGCAGTATTGCTAATGACAAAACGTATGAGCTAATTATCTGGATAAATGGAAGCAAAATGACCCAAATTTTAAAAATACCATGCAAATGTCATATTTCACTTAGTACACCTATACAACAATGAATCAAATGTCATCATTTCTAACATAGTAAACTTTTATGATTATAGAGACCACCATACACATCTTGAATATGCATAAGGATCACATGGGCTTATTCTTGTTGACCAAAATCTTATCATGTTCATTCATAAAGGGGTTTTTTTAATTATGGAAAATAGAGTCAATATATTGTAGGTATTGGGAACCTTGTTGAAGGTAACCCAACCTTGGCGAGAGATATAATATCACCTACATAAAAACAATTGTGATGTGAACATGTTCTATAATCTTATCAATGAGGCAAGCATACCTATGTTAATGATGATAATCATGTTAATTACAATATGAAACCATAACATGTGTAACATGATACATTTGAATTCGGGTCATAATACCTCTATGAAATAAATGTTTATTATGGTTGAAATATGTGATGAATGGGTGTTTCCTTGATGAGGGACCAAAACTATTATAATAAACAAATCACACTAGAAAAGTTCTTTGAAGATGTTGATAGCTAACCATTGATAATCCTATGTTGATGGTTCAAAAATAATGAAAAATAGTCATATTACATGTTCATTGGTATTCAACTAGATCTAGCTATGTTCATCATGACGTAAAAATTATCCATAAGGTGACATTAGTGAGGGCATGTGTCATTGATTCTAGAAAGGCATGAGGTGAAAATGTTAGCATGGGGATGGAAAATCAAGATAAGGAAACAACGTTAATTAAGCACCATAGAAGGTAGGAGGAGAGCATTGAGAGGAAGGAAATTTCATGGAAATGAAGGTCACCTTATAGCTATAGGATACATGATGAAACTGCCAAATATAACCTCTTAGGGAAGATAGCAAGGGAGTAGTGACTAGTCTCAACTAAGGAATGCCATATTGAATTCAAACCTAATCAAGACAATGGACTAAAGGATATAATCAAACATGAATGGATTGAGGAAATAGGTGGTCAATAAGAGAGTGAATGAGGAATATGGCATCCCCAAAAGATTTATCCTGCTAGATGCAATAATCAAGTATACCTAGTCTTATACTCCTCCAAGAATCACACCATTGGAGATGAACTCCATCCTTCTTCTATAGATGAATCCCTCAACTACCTCCATAATAAAATATTCAAGAAACCTTTGAAAATATTTCCTCGGGTGAAGTACCTCTTATAAAAACAAAAATCTAATATGGCTTCCTCTTATTGGGAAAAATTGTACTTGAGAAGGTGAATGATTCCAAGTTTTTTCATATGAGTGTACAATGTCTTGCAAATATAATCACACAGAGGAATTCTTCCCACGACTATAAATTTATTCAATAAAAACCTCCTCAAGGATATCCAATGATCTCCTTTAGCTTTGTAATCTATGTTATCTTCCACCTACATTGTCATTAAAAAATTTACTTATGGAGAGCACTTCTCATATCAACAAATCATGATCACTACATTCCAACAACTAAAACAATATATTAATCCACTCAAATGATGGTCGTTGCTTCCAAGGAAAACTTTTGACAAGTATGAGGGAACTAGAGTGACGAGTTCAGCCATCACATGAAGGGTGCTCTTCAATAATCCAATACCACTCCATGGGATCTGGCATGCCTTCAAATATATGATTGTTCATCAGAATGTGTAACATGCACCCTCAATAAAAAAATATGCCTGAAAATGTACCAATAAGGTCTCCAAAAAGGAAGAACTCTACCACATGCACCACCACACCTCAAAATCTGCAATGATGCATCAAAAGGTAATCCTCAATGAGTAAGTTTTCATCAAAACTGCAACTATATTTCCTTCCAATATATACATTCTCCATGAACAAGCTTCTTGAAAAAGGTATTCAAATAATGCAACAAGTTTCCATGCATCATGTGTTGTAAGACTACCTATGAAGGAGAGGAGAGTGACACGAATTTGTCCATGTGACACGAATCTCAAAGGGTATTTTGTCCAAAGAGGAAAGTATGCCATAATCAACCTTTTGATCATTGATCATTAAATGGGCCAATGACAATCATGCCACAATCAACCTCAAGATAAGGGAAATGTGTTTTGATTCAAAAGGCATCTAAGTGACTTAGTGTATTGACACAATCAAAGGGCATACTTACATCAAGTCAGTGGATGATTTAATGGATGGATTGATGGTTAAACAAATATATAATGTAATTTATATCATGAAGGATTAGTATGTTAACTCTACCTCTAATGGAATTGTGATTTGGTGCAATGTATGTTCATTTGAGTATGATATTTAGGATGCCATGCAAAATTGGTAGGAATGCAACCACAAGTTGTCCTCTAGGGACCCTATTTTAGTGAAAGTAGTGTGTGGGATCAATGTGCAGTTTCAGAATCCCATAATATATGATGGAACTAATTATGTTGAATAATTTATGGATATAATAGAATAGGAATTTCCTAATAGAAAAAAAAACAAAGATGAAGGGCATCCGAATCAGGGCCATTTCACTACAATCCAGCATCAAAATCAACACTATTTCTATTGATGAAAATTCCAAACTCACCCTAAATACCTCCCCACGATCCACATTGTACAGAAAAAATTTGGAAACAAGAAAACAATGACTGTCTAACTAATCGAAAAAATCAATACTTTAATAATCGAAAATCACTCAGGCCAGGCGCAAAACTTCTTACCCCTTTTTTTTGTGCTCCATTATATTGGTGTGCCCTAGCTCTTGCACCTAGAGATATATCCTCGCCTTGAGTTGTATGTCGGTGTTCCCTAACTCCTTCAACTACAGCTATCTCCTCGCCTCGAGCTGTATTCTCATGGACTCTCTCTTCATGAGATGGTAAACTGTCTCATTTCATAGGCTTTCTCTTCTATCTCGGCCATGCTAAATTGTTCTAGCTCATCTAATTTCTCTTCTACCTTGGCCATGATCTATCTTATCCTGCCTATGCAGGCTCTCTCCTGGGCATGATTTGGAACAATACGCCAAGTTCTCCTCCAATCTTTGCGCGCAATGGTGAGTTTCAATGTTTATGGTGAGTTTACATGTTTAAGTATTAATGAATTTTATTTTTGTTTTGTTTTTTTTATGTTTTATTTTTATATTATATATATAATTTATATTTATGTTTATTTATTATATATATATATATATATATATATATTATATATATATATATATATATATATATATATATAATATATATACTATACTATTTATATAATATATATATTATATTATTTATAATTTATTATATTTTTTAATTACTATTACAACCCACCCCTACCTTCCCACCATTGCTAACCTTCAAGGATAACATGAATTAAAGTCAAATTTCTCTCAAAGGTATTCGATGAGTCATGATTGAAAGTCAAACGTCTCTCACAGAAAGACAAAAGAGTCGTCCTCTAATCTCATAGTAGGGAGATAAACGGAATACCAAATGGTCCTTAGTCTCAATATCTATGGATTGGATCTGGAAAATAGAATGTTCATGATGAATATGATTATTTATATGATTATTTATCTCAATGTCAAGCTCATGGGAAGAAAATCTATGCTAGGCAAGAGGGACCCGTAGGCTACAAGGTAACTATGACCTTTGAGTGGGATATGTATTCCATTAAGAGGTTTTGTGCAACAAGGATGGGTCTTAGCCTTGAGCAAGGTATTAGGAGGAAAACAAGGACCTTGAGACATAAATCAATTGTCTATTTATCCCATGCCCATTAATGAGGTATTAAACCATGATGAATATTCCCTATGAAGGGGACCTTTGGCTTTTGAGTAGGTTATGGGTGTCATTTGTGATCTTTTGTGCTCTAGGGATGGGTTTTAGGACCTTAACCATGGTTGGGAGAGGAAATAGAAGGCCTTAGGAAATTAAGTGAATCTTTAGGGTTTTTCGCCATGAATGATACCTTCAAACACCACACAGACCCTCTAAAGGGAATATTTGGCCTCTAATAGTGAAATGCACACCCTTAGGATGCTTTCCAAACTAGGGATGGGTCTCAGGGACTTAATCATCATTTGAGGAGGAAAACAAGGTTCTTAAGTGATGAATGAATCTTGCAGGGATCAGGGGCCATGAATAGGCCTCAAATCACTGCATGATTCCTATAATGGAGATATTTGGATTCCCATTAGGATATTGGCATCATTAAATATATTTTATGCCCACAAGATGGGTCTAGGGGCCTTCACCATGGTGAATAAAGTAAAACAAATAACTTAGCATATAAATAAAACTTCCACATCTCAGGGGCCATAAATAAGGCCTCAAACCACCACATAGACCCTTTAGAGGTGATATTTGATGTCAAAGTGGCATATGGACACCATTATGAGATTTTGTGGACTAAGGATGGGTCTCATGGATTTGACCATGTTCATGGGATAAAAATAAGTGTCTTAGTCCTGAATGAATCTTATAGGGTTTTAGGGTCATGAGAAAGTCCTTAAACCATCACAAAGGGCCTCTAAGAGGAAGATTTTCCCTTTGAGAAAGATATTATAGCCATTAATTTCACAACAAGGGTAGATCTTAAGGCAATGAATGTTCAAGGGATGAAATTTAAATATTTAGACCATAAATGAAACTTATTTGGCTCATGGGCCATCAACAAGTCCTGAAGCCATGAGACAGTGCCTCTAAAGAATATCTTTGGCCTTCAAGTGGAATATGGGAGTCAATATGATGTTTTTTGTAGTAGGGATAGATCTCAAGGCCTTAACCATTGTTAAGGGATGAAAATTAGGGCCTTTGAAGGTAAATGATGCTCATAAGAACATGGATGATGATGACGATACAAATGAGGCCTCAAACCATCTATGGGCTCTCTAGAGTGAATATTTGTCCTCTAAGTGGGATATGGGTGTCATTATGACTTTTTTAGCACTATGGATGGGATTTGAAAATGGTAGGGGAGAAATAAAGGGACTAAGACCCTAAATTAATGTTATAGGGTTCATGGGCCATGATTGAGGATTCGAACCACCACACATGTCCTCTTGATGGAATATTTGAACTTTGAGTGGGATATTGGTGCCACAAGGAGGTTTTGAGCACTTGGGATGGGATTTGAGAACTTGAGCATGAAGGAGGGAGAAAAATAAGTTATTTATGCTCTAAATGGATCTAGTAGGGAAAATGGGCCATATATGAGACCTAGAACCACCGCACAAACACTCTAGAGTGAATATATGCCCCCCATAGTGGGATACATGATCCAACATGAACTTTTGTGTAGTACTCATTATGGGTCTTGGAGACTTAACCATGGTTAAGAGAGGAAATCAAAGGATTTTTTCCCTAAATGAAGCTTCTAGGTCTCTAATATATTACAAATGTATCAAACCACCATAGGATTCCTTCAAAGGAGACCTTTGGCCTACAAGTGGGATATGGGCATAATTGAGAGGTCTTATGCACTAGGAATGGATCTCATGGCTTTGATCATTATTGAGGGAGTAGAAAAAGGGCCTTATACCCAAAATGAAAGTCTCAAATGATCAAAAGACCCACTACAAGGAGTATTTGGCCTTTGAACAACATATGGGTGCTTTAAGAGGTGTCAGGATGCTAAATTGAAGATTTAAATGACCTGAAACACTAAATTGTCAAACCAGGGTTGGTAAACTTTGAGCTGCTACACTATATGTGCGGGTAAGGCTCTAATCTCTATCTGAATGCTATCCTTAGAACAAAACACAAACTCACTCTGAGAACTTGAATCTTAATGACTATCTTGAAACTTTGCATTTCCTATTTGAGTTATCAACAGAAAATAGTCCTATGCTTAAATGCCAGTGCTTCTATTTCCATTCAGAAGTGTGATTTCACAAGATTATTCCACCACTACTTTTAATCATCTATCATAATCATTTATATTCAAGCCATGACAGAAAGAGTGTTTCCTAAAATGAATTTAATCTGGACATTATAAATGAACCTAAATCTATCTACAGGAAAACAGAGAAATATCCTACTTACCCTACTGGTACCGGAAGCGTCCTCTAGTTCAATTTCAATCTGATGAACCTAACAGAGAAAAGTAGCCGAACTTATCTAACAAAGCAGAGTGACTAACTATCCTAACCAAAACAAAGTATATTCAAGCTCGCGTTCACTGTAATCTTCGTTCAAATTGGAAACTGGGAACAAAGCTATTCTAATTCACGCTTCCAATCCTACAAGAATCAATCATGCATTCAATACTCATCACTGTCAAAGATATTACTATGCTGAAGAATAATCAATCAATATTCTGAACAGTTAATCCCAAGGCTTAATAAACTAACATGCAAGCAATTACTACGCTACTGAAATAACCTAAATTTAATGCAAGAACAACAACGACTTGCACCTATTTGGCGGGCCCAACCAAAAGGTACAAATGCTGAAGGATACAACCAGAACTACTCAATCATGCTACACAAACATGGTGTAAACTTCATGCTCCATTAACTCAGAAGAAAATACTCAAATCGTATAACAGTCGAGTAACATAACGCAACAACAGTTTATATTCAGAAATGTGTGTTCATAACATAACATAATCCAACCGTCTCC
>JZKD02S1770284.1:481543-498002 GCA_000966675.3 Picea glauca
AATCTTTCAGGGTGGCAGGGAATAATTTCAGTTTATGTGCATCCAGGAGATAGTTATAACTCCTGCACAGGATGTCAAACTCAAAAAGAAAGACATCTGGGTCCTCACTATTTTTACCATGGAAGGTTGGTAGTGCTGAAAGTGGGATATTTTTCATACTGACATTCTGGACTAAATCCAAAATAGGAAATCCAAAGGTGGTTTCTTGTGGTAACTCATTCTCTTCTTGTTCTTCACCATCATTTTCAATATGAAGTTCCCCATGTAAGTCTCTCCCTCTTTCTCCCATGGTAAAAGGATTACCAAGAATTGTATATACAATCTTATCTTTCTTTGGTGAGGGTGTGAAATCCCACCTTTCTGGATTCTTTCTATCAGAGGTGTTATATCCAATTGGTCCTTTTGAGGATCCTATGGCCTTTGATCTTACAGTTTTAGTTGTTATCTGTGAAATTACAGAGTTAGGGTTCCTGAAACGGGCTTGTATTTTCTCTGGATCAACTGTGTCATCTAGGGCTGGATCACCAAGATTTTGAGTTTGCTGATGTATGGTGTTTCCTAGTTCTAGGTTTTGTTCTACGATTTCCTCAGCCAGAATTTCAGTCTCAGTTTCTATCTCTTTTTGGGTGGAGGTTTCTTCTTCTTTTTGTGGTTTTATATTTCTCCTAAATCTACCTCTAGGATATCTATTTCTCATGAAGTCATACTAAAATGAAAGAAAAGAAACTAAGATTGAGTTTCAGAGTACCTGTGATAACTGATATGTCGGTTTTCACCCCTTGTTTCCACAGCTCCTCTTACTATCAACCTACTAACATACCACACCAAACTAAGTGCATTCTAAAACTAATCAAGACAATTATCTTCTTACCTTTTAAACAGCTCCCCGACAACGGTGCCAAAAATGTCAGGCTGCTAAATTGAAGATTTAAATGACCTAAAACACTAAATTGTCAAACCAGGGTTGGTAAACTTTGAGCTGCTACACTGTATGTGCGAGTAAGAATCTAATATCTATCTGAATGCTATCCTTAGAAGAAAACACAAACTCACTCTGAGAACTCGAATCTTAATGACTATCTTGAAACTTAGCATTTCCTATTTGAGTTATCAACAGAAAACAGTCCTATGCTTAAATGTTGGTGCTTCTATTTCCATTCAGAAGTGTGATTTCACAAGATTATTCCACCACTACTTTTAATCATCTATCATCATCATTTATATTCAAGCCACGACAAAAAGAGTGTTTCCTAAAATGCATTTAATCTGGACATTATAAATGAACCTAAATCTGTCTATAGGAAAACAGAGAAATATCCTACTTACCGTACTAGTACCGGAAGCTTCCTCTAGTTCAATTTCAATCTGATGAACCTAACAGAGAAAAGTAGCCGAACTTATCTAACAAAGTAGAGTGACTAACTATCCTAACCAAAACAAAGTATATTCAAGCTCGCGTTCACTGTAATCTTCGTTCAAATTGGAAACTGGGAACAAAGCTATTCTAATTCATGCTTCCAATCCTACAGGAATCAATCATGCATTCAATACTCATCACTGTGGAAGATATTACTATGTTGAAGAATAATCAATCAATATACTGAACAGTTAATCCCAAGGCTTAATAAACTAACATGCAGGCAATTACTACGCTACTAAAATAACCTAAATTTAATGCAAGAACAACAGCGACTTGCACCTGTTTGGCAGGCCCAACCAAAAGTTACAAACGCTGAAGGAAACAACCAGAACTACTCAATCATGCTATGCAAACATGGTGTAAACTTCACGCTCCATTAACTCAGAAGAAAATACTCAAATCGTATAACAGTCGAGTAACATAACGCAACAACAGTTTATATTCAGAAATGTGTGTTCATAACATAACATAATCCAACCGTCTCCTAGGAGCGACCTCCTGGTTATATATAAATCCCCCTCCATAACAGTCTAAAGAAAAAATACATAAAGAAAAATGGATCCCCGATCCGAAAATAGCTTGGAATCAAGTTTAAAACGGTCTTCACATCTTCGTGACACGTACTGTCACGAAGTGTGAACGATGAAGAATTAACGACTCAGTTTTATCATTATGCCTTCAATCATCCTGTGAGCGATAACTCCATCTGTCATGTGAATCTCTCTGTCTCCCATTCTGACCATAACGCACCGATCTTGAGCGACTTCATTGGTATGTCCACGGGGTACGAGTCGGTACCTGGTACTGGCAATCCTATTCCAAAAATAGAAGTAGTACCTAACCCAAGCGACATTAGTTTCAATATCAATTTAAAGCATCAAAATGCATAAGAATAGCTTGAAACGTAAAGATACCTTAAGTAGCCCCATTGAATGGTAGGGAGATGTCAATTATGTCAAAACAAGGCCAAAAGGGGTGGTATTGGGTATAGAAATGGAGGTCTTTGGAATATAATATAGGCAAAAACATGATCGAAACTGGAGACCAACAAGAGGTTTCGTGCACCGTTAAGGATGTGTATTCAAGATTTAAAAATGGTTGGAGGAAGAAGTTAAAGTTATTGGACTCAAAATGATGCTTTTTGGTTCAAAGGACATGAGTAAGGCCTTAAACCACCACAAAGGGCCTCTAAATGGATTTTTTGTTCTTTGAGTAGGATATGGTCGCTATCATGAGGTTTTACGAAATAAGAATGGATTTTAGGACCTTATCCATGGTTAGGGGAGGAAAATAAGGGTCGTAGGATCTAAATAAAATTCCCAAGGCTCATGGGCTATAAATGAGTCTTATACCACTACAAAAGTCCTCTAGAGAGGATATTTGGCCTCTATGTGGATATGGATGCAATAAGAATGGGTCTCGCATACTTTACCATTTTAAGAGAGGAAATCAAGAGTCTTATGCTTTAAATTAAACTTTTAGGACTTATGAGACAAGCTTCAAAATCCCACATAAATCCTTTAGATGAGATGTAGATATAAACACCATTAAAGTTTCTTACCTAACAAAACTATATAAAAACTATTCTTATAATTTAACAAAACTATATAAAAACTACTTAATATGATTTCTATAATGTCAAGCTTTAAATTCCATGTTAGTTTAACATGGGAGCTTCTCCTCTCGGTAAATTATGAACCTCTTCTCCGTATATTTTGACATATTTGTTGGTTCATTTATCCACTTATTTTCCCTAAAGAATAACTTTGTCATCAAATACTATACCATAGAAACTAGTGGTGGTTGACAAGTTTCAACAACTTTTTATTTTAATTTGAGTAGGATTCCAATGTATCTTAATGGGAGATGCACATTGCTATGTGATATGATTCGATTTGATTGGATTGTACTAATACAATTCATCCCACTCCTCCTTATACGGTGCATTATTTTATCCACTTGCCCCGAATATAGTTGAAAGGCCATTCACTTATTCATAGTGTCCAACATCATCACTGACAACATACTTTGGGGGAACTTGAAGAGTCATGTGCAAACATTGAAACAATAAACACAACCATATCCATGGCTTCTCAAGGTATTTTTTAAATGGGTGATTGGAAATGTTGAAGTAATTTAAGGAAGGTTTACATACTAATTAAAATTATTTTATTTAATAATTGGTTCATCATCTTGATGATGACCTTCTATCATGATTTTCTAATTGGAAATATGCTTATATGTTTTTAAAAGAGAGGGAGTAAATCCTCATAGATTCAAGGACACAATACATATATAAATTTTTAGAAAGTATAATTCATATAGATATATGAAGAAAAAAACCTAAGAGTAAGTGTTTGTAGTAAAAAATGAAGGATAGAAGGAATGTTTACCATAGACTTTCTTTTAATCATATATAACATCATGGTATGACATCACGATGACAACTTTGATGTCATATCCTTATCAGAATCAGATATGTTAGTTTCATGAAGTCACTTCATTCCCACTAGAGGGGCACCAAGTACAATTGTCATATTTGAGAAGGAAAACCCAATATCAATGGCCTCTACTCCATCCTTTAAGGGAGGACAAGGTTCCCCAATCAACTCTTATAGGAAGACTATATCATTTTTTTTAAAGTAAATGGTTGTTGATTTTCCTTAGCAAGAGAAACTTCAGCATCTGACATTGGTTGCTTAGGAAAATTCCAATTTTTTTAATTGGATTTGGTCCCTTTTCCCCTTGAAGGATGAGCTCGTTCATGGGGATAAATACCATGTAGATGTCCTATAAGTTGATGAATTCAACACTAGAATGTTGTGTTCTCATAATTCAATACTTGAATTCACCTAAAACTTTCATTTGTGGGTCATTTTATCTGGAAGACTCTTACTCAGATATATTTCAACACAGATGTGGGTGTATGTACACAATCTCATTATAAATCTCCAAAATTGCTTTTATGTAACTTCCCAAAGTATTCTCAATATCCTCAAAACAAGGGTTTTTGCAGAAGGGATTGGTGATAAAAATCCAAGGACAATGTTTAGGATAATGCTCCAGCATAAGGGTACTAGAATGGCCATTCCCCCTTCTCCAACATTTGAACCCTACTGATATTATCAAAAGTTTTTTAAGGTCATTGGTAACAAGAATTAGGGTTTTGCAGGTGTACATAACCCGTAAACCCCACAAAGGAGCCCACAATTGATTCACATTTATTATTTTTTACAATTTTTTGGAAGACACTCATGCATTTCTTAAAGGAAGCATGTAGGTACCTACACACTGCCAAAAGGAAGAGAACACGTATGAGGAAAAAATCAATTTAGCATATGTTTCATGTGGAACAAAGACAGGAAATGGATATTATATTGGCAAACAAGGAATCCATGGTTAGCGGTGACCAAATAAAGCTATAACATGCCAGAACTGACCAGCCCTCCATGAAATTGCAACATACAAATGAGGATTGAATCTTTTCCTATGTGGTAGAGGGATAATTTTGGTCCTCAAGCTATTTAATCTCATAGATTAGAATCCCTTGTGGTATCTCCAATACACAAAATTCATATCAATTTGTGACACAATTAATCAGATGTTTAGCATATTCATTATCAATTCAAAGATAGATGATGAATGCAACATTTCACTTTTTTCTTTTTATGATTGATGCTACAATTTTTAGAAGTTATATAATAAATGACCACTAAAATGAATGTTGTATTGAAATATTAAGTGATCATGTCTTTCAACATTATGGTTGAAGTGAGGACACTACTTTAGGTAAATCAATATTGACTTTCCACAACAAACTTTATGATAAGGTTTGACATTTTTTAAGAACACTCTAGATTGTATGATTTATGGAAGTAAGTTTGCATTGGTCACTACAAACAACAATGAAGACAATATTGGAAACAAGGAAAGTTGTTTTATTGATAATTTAACTTTTTTTAAAGAAATCTTAAAATTAGTTGTAGAATCTTGCAACCACTTTGAAGCACTTCTTTGAAATTTATAGATCAATATTATTTTTCAATAATAACAATACGTAGATAAATGTTGAAGAATCAACATTTATTTAAAAAAAGAAGAGAAAAGATAATGTATTTGACTTTGTTATGTACATGATTTCAACATGAACATTGAACATCATGTGAAATAAGGAATTGAAATATGAAAGAATTTGTATGTGGATACTTCACCTGTATACTAGAATGATATATATTTTATTATTATTATTTTTAAAGAGACTAAACATTATATTATATATAAGCGGTTCACTAGCAAATTTGGGTCATTTTGCGACGACTATTTTGATGCTCTTGCGACATTATATCATGGATATTACGGAGAATCTTGAGTCTCCCAAATGTTGCTTCATGTGAACTACTAGATCAACTTGAAATTAAAATTTGATACTTTGCAAGATAGTTGTACCTTGAGTCAAATACAAATATGAAATTTGGAATCATTAATGTATCTACTATAACATATGAAAAATAGGGTTTATGGTTTACATGATCATATGATGATGGAAGAAAGTGGGTGTGTGAGTGAAATTTGAGTCTAGAAACCCTCCCATATTGTTAAGGCATGAAAATAGTATATCCATGTCAAATTTCAATGCATATAGAAATAGTTTGAAAAACTTTCAACGTTGGTCCCATTCACATGTCACTGTTGCTCGCCTCCAGTATTTTTATGGTGGTGATTAAGAAATCAATGAAAAAGAGGGATTTTTCATCACAAATATGAAAAAAATACATTGTATATACATTAATGTAGAACTTCAAAGAAAAATGAAGAACTGCTGATGAAAACTTAAAACGTGCGTCAACCAAATTGTGTACTTTGAAAGAAAATTAGGGTTTATGGTTTACATGATGAATTGATGATGGAATAAAGTGGGTGTGTGACTAAAATTTGAGTATAGAAACCCTCCCATATTTTTAAGGCATCTAAATATTCTATCGATGTCAAATTTCATTGCACACAAAAACAGTTTGAAAAAATTTCAATGCTGGCCCCATTCACAGGTCACTGTTGTCGATGTCTAGTTCTAGTACAATTTCTGTTCCTTGTTCCTTGTAAAATTCCTTTGACATTACACACATCCCCGCATCTAGAAATGCAAGGGAGTATTTTTATGGCATTGATTAAGAAATCAATGAAAAAGAGGTATTTTTCATCACAAATATGACACAGATACATTGTATAAACATTAATGTATAACTTGAAAGAAAATGAAGAAAGACTGATGAAAACTTAAAACTTGCATCAACCAATTTGTGTACTTTGAAAGAAAAATAAGGATTATGGCTTACATGATTAATTGATGATGGAAGAAAGTGGGCATGTGAGTCAAGTTTGAGCCCATAAAACCTCACATATTGTTAAGGCATGCGAATATTCTATCCATGACAAATTTCAGTGCATACAGAAACAGTTTGAAAAACTTTCAATGTTAGCCCCATTCACAGGTCACTGTTGTCTGTGTCTAGTCCTCGTACAATTTATGCTCCTTGTTCCATATTCCTCATTCCTTGTTCATTTTTCCTCATTCCTTGACCATGGTGTAGTGCCTAAGCTCCATTAATTTTGTATAAAACATACTAATCGCATAAAATGTCCCACACAAAGACCAAATATCCACTACATAAATCTTTTGTCTTTTTTCAAGGACTATGTAACGAATCTCAATTCTGAGAAGATTCAAATAGGACCTATGAACCTTATGTTCTTTCATTAACCATGGGTGACATAACATAGTCATTCAATAGTCAAATTGTTACATTTCATTGTCATGCATCATGTGTATTGATGGATTGAGCCACCACAAAGGAAACATACAAAGAATATTTGTCTTGTGAACAAGATATGGTACTATCCATTTTGAGGTTTGGCATAGATATTGTTCTTATAGAATACACTACATTGCACCATATAATCCCTACACTCCTTTCAAACCATGTAACACCATTCAAAGACACATTCTTGCGATGAATTAGCTATACTATCGACGAACTTTTTTTGTCGATAGTATAGCTAATTCGTCACAAGATTATTTACATTTGTCTCTCTTGAGATGATATTAAATGATGGTTGGATTCATTTCATATTTGGATTATCAACTTGAAATCAAAATTTGATACTTTGCAAGCTAGTTGCACCTTGAGTCAAATACAAATATGAAATTTGAAATCAATAACATATCTACTAGAACATATGAAAAATAAGGTTTATGGTTTACATGATGATATGATGATGGAAGAAAGTGGGTGTGTGAGTTAAATTTGAGTCTAGAAACCCTCCCATATCCTTAAGGAATGGGAACAGTCTATCCATGTAAAATTTCTACGCATACAGAAACAACTTGAAAAAATTTCAATGTTGGCCCCATTCACATGTTACTGTTGCCCTCCTCTAGTAATTTTACGGTGTTAATTAATTAATAAATGAAAAAGAGGGATTTTTCAACACAAATATGGCACAGATACATTGTATATACATTAATGTAGGACCTGAAAGAAAAATGAATAAATAATAATGAAAACTTAAAACTTTCATCAACCAAATTGTGTACTTTGAAAGAAAATTAGGGTTTATGGTTTACATGATGAATTGATAATGGAAGAAAGTGGGCGTGTGAGTCAAATTTGAGTCAAAAAACCCTCCCATATCATTAAGGCATGTGAATAGTCTATCCAAATTTTAGTTCATACATAATCAATTTGAAAAAATTTCAACGTTGGCCCCATTCACAGGTCATTGTTGTCATTGTCTAGTCCTAGTACAATTTTCATTCCTTGTTCCTTATAAAATTCATTCGACATTACACATGTCCCTGCATCTAGTACTGCAAGGTATGACACATATACATTGTATATACATTAAAGTAGAACTTGAAAGAAAAATGAAGAAAGACTGATGAAAAATTAAAACTTGTGTCAACCAATTTGTGTACATTGAAAGAAAATTAGGGTTTATGGTTTACATGTTGAATTGATGATGGAAGAAAGTGGGTCTGTGAGTTAAATTTGAGCCCAAAAACCCTCCCATATCGTTAACTCATACAAATAGTCCATCCATTACAAATTTCAGTGCATACAGAAACAATTTGAAAACATTTCAACGTTTTCCCCATTCACAGGTCACTGTTGCCCGTGTCTAGTCCTAGTACAATTTCCGTTTCTTATTCCTTGTTCCTTGTTCCTTATTCCTGGTTCTTGGTTCCTTGTTCCTTGATCCTTGTTCCTTGTTCCTTGTTCCTCATTCCTTGACCATGGTGTATTCCCCAAGATCCATTATTTTTGTACAAAACATACTAATGGCATAAAATGTCCCACACAAAGACCAAATATCCACTACATAAGTCTTTTATCTTTTTTCAAGGACTATGTAATGAATCTAAATTCTAATAAGATTCAAATAGGACATAAGAAACTTATGTTATTTACTTAACCATGGGTGACATAACACTGTCATTCAATAGTCAAATTGTTACATTTCATTGTCATGCATCATGTGTACTGAGGGCCTGAGCCACCACAAAGGAAACATACAAAGAATATTTGTGTTATGAACAAGATATGGTACTATCAATTTCGAGGTTTGGCATAGAGATTGTTCTTATATACTACACTACATTTCATAATATAATCCATACACTCCTTGCAAACCATGTAACACCATTCAAAGAAACATTCTTGCGACGAATTAACTATACTATCGACGAACTTTTTTTGTTGGTAGTATAGCTAATTCGTCGCAAGATTATTTACATTCGTCTCTCCTGTTATGATATTAAATGATGTTTGGATTCATTTCATATTTGTATTATCAACTTGAAATTAAAATTTGATAATTTTCAAGCCAGTTGCACCTTGAGTCAAATATAAATATGAAATTTGGAATCATTAACATTTCTACTAGAACATATGAAAAATAAGGTTTTTGGTTTACATGATGATATGATGATGGAAGAAAATGGGTGTGTGAGTGAAATTTTAGTCCAGAAACCCTCCCATATCATTAAGGCATGCGAATAGTCTATCCATGTCAAATTTCAATGCATATAGAAATAGTTTGAAAACATTTCAACGTTGGCCCCTTTCACATGTCACTGTTGCCCACTTCTAGTATTTTTATGGTGTTGATTAAGAAATCAACAAAAAAGAGAGATTTTTCATAAAAAATATGACACAGATACATTGTATATACATTAATGTAGGACTTGAAAGAAAAATGAAGAAATACTAAAAACTTAAAACTTGCATCAACAAAATTGTGTACTTTGAAAGAAAATTAGGGTGTATGGTTTACATGATGAATTGATTATGGAATAAAGTGGGTTTGTGAGTCAAATTTGAGTCCAGAAACCCTCTCATATCGTTAAGGCATGCGAATAGTTTATCCTTGTCAAATTTCAGTGCATACAGAATCAATTTGAAAAAATTTCAACGTTGGCCCCATTCACAGGTCATTGTTGTCGGTGTCAAGTCCTAGTACAATTTCCGTTCCTTGTTCCTTATAAAATTCGTTCGGCATTACACACGTCCCCTCATATAGTACTGGAAGGGAGAATTTTTATGGCGTTGATTAAGAGATCAGAGAAAAAGAGGGATTTTTCATCACAACTATGACACAGATACATTGTATGTACATTAATGTACAACCTGAAAGAAAAATGAAGAAATACTAATGAAAACTTAAAACTTGCGTGAACCAAATTGTGTACTTTGAAAGAAAATTAGGGTTTATGGTTTACATGTTGAATTGATGATGGAAGAACGTGGGTGTGTGAGTTAAATTTGTGCAAATGTAATAATGTACTTAATCTGGTGAGTTGTTTTGATATAATTTTATATGCACCTTTCATGGTATAGTGTGCGCACGTACTGCCCAGTAAAAATAATGAAATGGGCACATTCCAGGATACCACATGCAACAAAATTAAGTGTGTGGAATAATGAGGCCAAGGAGCCTTTATGTATATGTTGTGTTTTATATGCTTGTGAGCCAGTTATTATAATCTAAGATGCTTGTGTTTTGAATTAGCCCAGAGGGCCTAGATGCTGAAGGCTAGTGCGCCTATTTTTGTATATGTCTCAGGATTAATATAAAATACATCACTGTGCATAGGCTGACCATGATAAAAGAGACGGGGGACTAAAATCCACTAGTTAGGGAAAGGGTGGGGCCTAAAAGTTAAGGAAAAGGGCTAAGCCAAGGAGCTTAAGCCAAAAAGGAATATTATATTAATATTTATTAAATCATGAAGTATGGACAATTATTTTATCCTAAGTTCTAAAGTTGGGGACAAGTGGGCCAAAGTAGCTCCCAACATGACAAGTGTCAATTTCGGGACATGGATATATATTGTTGGGACTTAGTTCATTTTCACACCTCCCCATCATTCTTACCATCATCTTTTCCATGATTCCTTCCATCATTCATCCATGATGCCATGACCATTTTCACTCACACAGTCAGTTATCCTCCATACTTTCTATCACTATACTAGAGATTGTATCCATGGCCATAGAGATTTTGTGTAGATGGTTAGCTGGGGAGCTGGACTAAAGAAGTGCATTTTTAGGCCCGTGGGATATTGAAGAGGCGGGTTGTCAGGACCGCGAGAAATTTCTCTCTGGGTGAGAGAATTGTTGGGAATTGATTTCCTAAAGGTGTTAAACTACAACTACAGGGCTGTGAGACTTCCTTTCCGGCCTATTGCTAAATCTTTGGAAGGGAAGTGGGGCAGCCGAAGGACTATTGAATAGAGAAGGGGCACATTTCCTGGGGTGGGACATGCATGTGGGTAATGAGAGACTATAGATTGTTAGTTTAAGTAGGCACCTGTGACAAAGTCTTTCATGTTTTCCATCAACCATTAGCCTGGTTAGGAACCCTTTACCCAGTGTAGTTTAGTCCCAGCTTAGGGTCAACTCACTATTGAGAGTGATGAATAGTGTGTTCTAAGGCTGGGAGGTTCGTGGAAGGTCTGCATGCAGTTTGTGATATTCTTACCAAGATAAGTGTCAAATTTGTGATAAATTTACATCCTGCATTAGTATTTCTATGTTTAGTTTTACGGATTTATCATGTGTATGATTTATAACTGTGTTTATATTTATGGGTATTTCTTGTATATGCTACATGTATGCATTTACTATTATTTAAGCATGGATTCGTGCATTTACATATGTATTTGTATGTTTAAATTTTATATATAAGGCTTCCCCAAGAGTTCTGTGTGTATATATTTCTAATAACAGGCAGTTAGAAAATTTTATGTGGCATAGCTCAGAATAGAAGCTGGGTGTCTTACAGTATATTCCGTAGAGAGAATGTAAGAGTTCTCTCATGTAGCATGGCCCGACTATGGGTGGTTGGGGATGTTACAATATGGTATCAGAGCGAAGTAAAGCATCTGAGTAGTGGCATTGCCCGACCTGTTGGTGGCTGAGGATGTTACAATTTGAGCCCAGAAAACCTCCCATATCTTTAAGGCATGCGAATATTCTATCCATGACAAATTTCAGTGTATACAAAAACAATTTGAAATAATTTCAACATTGGCCCCATTCACATGTCACTGTTGCCCGTGTCTAGTCCTAGTACAATTTATGTTCCTTGTTCCTTGTTCCTATTTCCTTGTTCCTTGTTCCTTGATCCTCGTTCCTTGACCATGGTGTAGTCCCTAAGATCCATTATTTTTGTACAAAACATATTAATGGCATAAAATGTCCCAACCAAAGACCAAATATCTGCTACATAATTCTTTTTTCATTTTTCAAGGACTATGTAACGAATCTCAATTCTAAGAAGATTCAAATAGGACCTAAGAACATTATGTTATTTCCTTAACCATGGGTGACATAACACTATCATTCAAAATTCAAATTGTTACATTTCATTGTCATGCATAATGTGTATTGAGGTGTTGAGCCACCACAAAGGAAACATAAAAAGAATATTTGTCTTATGAACAAGATATGGTACTATCCATTTTGAGGTTTGGCATAGAGATTGCTCTTATATACTACACGACATTGCACCATATAATCCATACACTCCTTTCAAACAATGTAACACCATTCAAAGAAACATTCTTGTGACAGATTAGCTATACTATCGATGGACTTTTTTCATCGATAGTATAGCTATTTCGTTGCAAGATTATTTACATTTGTTTCTCTTTTGATGATATCAAATGATGCTTGGATTCATTTCATATTTTATTTATCAACTTGAAATTAGAATTTGATACTTTGCAAGCTAGTTGCACCTTGAGTCAAATACAAATATGAAATTTGAAATCATTAACATATGTAGTAGAACATATGAAAAATAAGGTTTATGGTTTACATGATGATGTGATGATGGAATAAAGTGGGTGTGTGAGTGAAATTTGAGTCTAGAAACCCTCTCATATCGTTAAGGCATGTGAATAGTCAATCCATGTCAAATTTCAATGCATACAGAAACAATTTGAAAAAATTTCAATGTTGGCCCCATTCACATGTCATTGTCGCCCACCTCTAGTATTTTTATGGTGTTGATTAAGAAATCAATGAAAAAGAGGGGTTTTTCATCAAAATTATGACACAGATACATTGTATATACATTAATGTAGAACATGAAAGAAAAATGAAGAAAGACTGATGAAAACTTAAAACTCGCATCAACCAAATTGTCTACTTTGAAATAAAATTAGAGTTTATGGTTTACATGATGAATTGATGATGAAAGAAAGTGGGTGTGTAAGTCAAATTTGAGTCCAAAAACCATCCCATATCATTAAGGCATGCAAATAGTCTATCCATGTCAAATTTTAGTGTATACAGAAACAATTTGAAAAATATTCAACGTTGGCCCCATTCACAGGTCATTATTGCCCGTGTCTAGTTCTAGTACAATTTTTGTTCCTTGTTCCTTGTAAAATTCGTTCGACATTACACACATCCCTGCATATACTACTGAAAGGGAGTATTTTTATGGCACTGATTAAGAAATCAATGAAAAATAAGGATTTTTCATCACAACTATGACACAGATACATTGTATATACATTAATGTAGAACCTAAAAGAAAAATGAAGAAAGACTGATGAAAACTTAAAACTTGTGTCAACCAATTTGTGTACTTTGAAAGAAAATTAGGTTTTATGGTTTACATGATGAATTGATGATGGAATAAAGTGGGTGTGTGAGTCAAATTTGAGTCCATAAACCCTCCCATATCATTAAGGCATGAAAATAGTCTATCCATGACAAATTTTAGTGCATACAGAAACAGTTTGAAAAATTTTCAATGTTGGCCCCATTCACAGGTCACTGTTTCCCATGTCTAGTCCTAGTACAATTTCCATTTCTTTTTTCTTGTTCCTTGTTCCTTGTTCCTTGATCCTTATTCCTCATTCCCTGTTCCTTGTTCATTATTCCTCGTTCCTTTACCATGGTGTAGTCCCCAAGATCCATTATTTTTGTACGAAACGTACTAATGGCATAAAATGTCCCACACAAAGACCAAATATCCACTACATAAGTCTTTTGTCTTTTTTCAAGGACTATGTAACAAATCTCAATTCTAAGAAGATCCAAATAGGACCTAAGAACCTTATATTATTTCCTTAACCATGGGTGACATAACACTGTCATTCAATAGTCAAATTGTTACATTTCATTGTCCTAATATTTTCTCATTACCCCTTAATTGGGGCATATTATATTAGTAATGTTATTTTATTTATGTTATATTTAGGCCATTAGTTGTAACTATACCTCCTAGTCTCCTATATATACCAAGGAGACAATTTAATTTTGAATTATCTTGTACTTGAACATTTAAGTGGGGTAAAAGGAGGTTGCACCCTCGAATAGGCTTATTATCTCTTTTTCAAGGCATTGAGTACTTTTTCTGAGGTTTTTCTATGCTATATCGATATTTGGTTCTTAACATATGGTATCAGAGCTCAAGGTCTTGGGGTTTCGCTGCTACATCTGAGACACCTTGGAATTTTTGCTATAACTTTTTTTTCTACAACGTTTTATAAGGAACGGTTTGGAGGATATTTAGAATCTTGATCAAGGTATGTTGGGTTCAAATTTCAACTCCTGAGGCCTTATACTTTCAGATATATACCCTGTACAAGATAGGGTTCTGGAATCATCCTGAACTGCGTCATTGCAAAATTTTCGCTATAAAAAAGTTTTTGTAATGTTTAATACCCTGAACTTTGAAGGATATTCAAAGAAATCAGTAAGGTATCTGTGGTAAAATGGTTAGAATCTAGGTCATATTAAAGTTGTAGATACACCCTGTGTAGGACAGGGTATCTGACTAGTCCTATTGACTAATCTCAAGAAGGTGTTCCAGGTAAAATAGTCATAACTTCTTCCTAGAGTATCCAAATTGAGTGGGAATTGTTTCATTTGATCGTGGATAGTATGTAGTATTTATGGTACAAGTTTCAAAATTTTATATCAATTATTTTGTGTGGGGCATGCTATACAAGTGAGATCTCATGCAAAGACCAAAAATCGGAAAGTTGTGGGGAAGTTACCGTAAATTCCACTTTGCACATCCAATTTTGATCAGACCTGTGGCATTGTAGAAAAGAAATATGAGAGAACTACATAAAAGAAAGTTTCATACCTAGAAGGGTTGAAACACAGGAGATACAATAGAAGAAAGATTTTCTAGCATAACCACCTCAAAATCAAGGTTCAAAAGTGATACTTGGAAAACATGCCACCCAAAAACAGAACTTCTACACCAAATAAGCCTACAAACAATCCTACTTAGACTCTTGATGAAGGTGAAGAAATGCGTAGGGACATAAATTATTTAAAAAATAAGATAGTAACAAAATATGAACTACAATAGATGGAAGCTAAGTTGGAGGCAAATATGGATGGTTTAAAAGAGGAGATCATGGAAGTATTGAAAAAATTCGTAACAAAGAAGACACCTGAAAGTGAAAATGCATCCCATGAAATTCATGATGAGGACATAAGGAAGGTGAATCAAGAATGGAGAAACTCAAACTTTGGGTTGAAGACCAACCACGTTCCTAAGATAGATATGAGGAAGTTTGATGGCAAGGACCCAATCACATGGATACTTCAAATGGAGCAATTTTTTGATCTACATAATGTGCCACATAGACAAAAGGTACGAATTGATTCTTTATATTTAGAACCTAATCAATTTGTATGGTATCAATGGATTTCTTCTCGCAAATCACTCGTCACATGGACATTTTTCACAGAATAAATGGTAGCACACTATGAGGATACAAGGAGCAATACCTTCTTTAACCAATTGATAAATCTTAAGAAAAAGGGTTCAATTACCGAGCACAATGAGAACTTCCAAAGATTGAATATAAAGGTAATCGATATTCCAGATGAGCACTTGATTGATGTATTCATAGGAACTTTAAAGGATAATATTCAATATGAGGTTCTCCTTTGGGAACCTAAATCATTGGAGAATGCATTTAAGGTGGCAAGAAATGTTGAAAGTAAAAATATGTCTATGGCTACTAGAAGGACCAATCCTAACATCTATGGAGAGAAAAATTCTCCTTCTTCTAAAACACCTCAACCTATAAGGTTGACACCTCAACAATTGGAGGAAAGAAAAGCAAAAGGTTTATGCTTTAATTGTGACAGCAAGTACAGTAAGGGAAATAAGTGTGGTGAGAGGAAATTATTCTACATAGATTGTGAAGAGGAAGAAGAACAAGAACAAGAACCATCACAAGATGAAAATGTAGAAGCAATTTCATCTGAAGAGTTGACTCCCATGATATCGTTTAATGCATTGGCTGGAATTAGCACTCCTCAAACCCTCAAGATTGAAGGATACATCAAAAAGAAAAAAGGTAATAGTCCTAATTGATTCGAGCAGTACTCATAATTTCATTCACTATAAATTAGCCAAAGCTCTCAATTGCTTTGTATATCCAATGCCAGAGTTTCAAGTAATGATTGCAGATGGAGGAACTATCAATTGCTCAAG